>PVJA010000638.1:95954-159160 GCA_004027025.1 Myocastor coypus | reverse complement strand
AAAAAAAAAAAAAAAAAAAAAAAAAAAAAAAAAAAAAAAAAAAAAAAAAAAAAAAAAAAATTCTGTATTATTTATATACAAATTTAATACAATAATTTGTAGGCTTACCTAAGAAAAACTACAAAACACTGTTGAAGAAAACTCAAGATATAAAACAGAGGTACTACTGGGCACACTGTAATCCCAGCACTCGGGAAGCTAAGACCAGAGTACTACTGTAAGTTTGAGGCCAGCACAGGGAGTTTAACAACCACCTGAACTGCACAGTAAGATCCTGCCTCAATAAGTAATACCTAAACACCACACATACACCCATGTTCATGTGTTAGAGGACTGAGTATCAGATCTATCAAAATCCCAGGTGATCGCTTGCAGAAATTAACAAGCTAACTCCAAAATTCACACAGAAATGTTAGGACTCAGAAAAACCAAAATAAGCTAGAACAAAGTTCAAAGACTTGGGCCGGTGAGATGGCTAAGCAGCCTAAAGTGCCTGCTTAGGCAAACTTAGGCAACCGTAGCAACCATGGTTCAATTGGTTCAATCCCTGGCACAACTGCACCAGCCCCACCCCCAGGGAAGGCTGAGCCTGGCCAAAAAAAAAAAAAAAAGTTCAAAGACTTGTTTTCTAATTTCTGCCCAGCTGGGCAGCCTTGGGCTGGTTGCTTGCCAGTCAGGGGGCTGCGGGCCTTACCCAGGTGGGAGCTGGATGTTCTCTGGGTGGTGGTAGGTGCATAGGTTCAGAACTGCGTCGATCAGCTGGATTCGCTCCACCTTCAGCACTTCCACATCTGAAACCCAAACAGTCTCCAGAAGGCCATTCATTAGGCACCAGGACCCAGACAGAGGTGTCAAAGCCCAAGAAGATGGACCTAGGTCCAAGGGCTGCAATGGGAGGGGGTGATGACCCAGGGGATGCCACACGGGACACAGGTAGCTTGCTTGAGCAGGGAGGGGATCAGGGAGAAGGGTACTGGAGCCATCCTAGCAGACAGGACCACCTCAGAGGGCAGCTAGGGCCTCACTGCCATGCCCTAGGTGTCAGCCCTTGGCAAAGCTTAGCATTCCACAGTCCCTCAAGAACACAGGACACGGGGCCAGTGACACAGCTCAGCAATCTAAAACACCTGCATAGGCAAGATTAGGCAACTGCAGGGACCGCAGTTCAATCCCCGGCACCACATGCTGCACCAGTCCCATCCCTAGGGCAGACTGAGCAGGCCATAACATAAATAAAGTTAAAAAAAAAAAAAAAAAAAAAAAAACACAAAAAAAAACACAGGAGACAGGCAGAAGGCCCTGCTGTGGTTCTAATGCACTGACAACCCATGCAAACTTCAGACAGGGCAAAGTGAATCCCTGCCAAAGGCAGAGTGATCCTGGAGGCCCAGGCCTAGGTCTCCCCCAACAAAACCTGTGGTCCACAGGGGCAGAGAAGACTATGAAACCCAGTGAGAGGTGGCACCACCTGACACAGACAGCCTTGCCACTGTGGGCCCAGGCAAGTACTGGCATCCAGGCTGCTTCTGTGGTGTGATGGGGCAGAGCTCAGTGTGCAGTGGTCACCTACCAGTGTCTAGCACAAAGCGCCAAACCCCAGCAGATGCTCACCATCTGCCTGCACAGCAGCAGCTCGCTTCACGAGGTGGTCAGCAAGTTCCATGGCATCTGCAGGGCCTAGCGGTAGCTCCCGGGACAGCCCGATGACCAGGATGCGCATCAGTGTGTCCTCCAGGATGGGGACCTCTGAGCAGAGGCGTAGGAAGAAGCTGTGGGCCGCACAGAGAGAGGTGGCTCTGTGGGTGGGGGAGCAGGCCCCCTCCAGCTGGACAGTCTAGCCCCAGTCTGGCACCCATGCCTGGGACCCCCTGCCCACCAGCCAGCTCACTTGCGGTCACTCTCAGGTGGCCAGTTGTCCCACTTGTAGTAGGTCTCGGGCTGCTCCGTGAAGAGTACCTTGTGGAGGCTGTGGGTAGAGTGGGGTCATCAGTCACCCTGCTCTGCTCAGTCAGGGGCTGTCAGGGGAAAACTGTTAGGGTTGCCCAGTTCTGCAAGGCCTCCCATGGCACCTGAGGGGAGCCACGCCCACAACTGGCAAGACTGCACTGGGACAGCAACCACCTGACACAGGCAGCTCCAGGCTACAGGGTCCTTCTGCCTCCAGAATGGAAGCTCTGGGAACAGTTCTGACCCACTCAGAAAAGCCTCCTTCCCGTGGCTTGAGACTGCTGCTATCCACTGCCTCTCCTAGAGCCCACAGTGGCCGTGTCCCCAGATGACAAACTTCTCCCTGGTGAGCCCTGGTGCATGTCTGAGCCAGCAACCCTCAGGCAGGTGACAGTGTAGGTCGAGCGATAGTGCCAGTGCTTACCAGTGCACATAATCCTTAGGGGTGAGTTTGCTGATGGAGGGAACAACAGTGTGAAGCCACCAAACAGCATCACGCTGGATGGCAGCAATCTGGTTCTGGAATGCACGCAGTACCTCGAGATCTGTGAGGGACAAAGGGGTGAGTGGCCTCTGTGTGAGAGCGCTGAGGGGCAACAAATGCCCACAAAGGTTAGACTGGGAGTGAGGCTGGACATTAACGGCCAACCGAAGGCCTCCCAGGCCATCTCCAGACAGGAGAAGGGAAGGCCAAGCCAGTCTCACTAACGCTCAGGGGGTGGTCTGTGATCTTCTAAGGGTCACAGAAGACAGGAAGCCTCAAATGTCTGGTGGCCTCACCGAATAGTCTCTTCAAGGGACCCTTGGCCAAAATCTTCCCATGACCCAGGCTCACTGGCATAGGGTCTCTCTCCCCTTCTCCTCTTCCCAGTGGCCAAAGGTTCCTGCTGATGGACAGGAGAAAGACACCATTTCCAGAATCTCTGGCCATCCCCTCTAACGGTTGTCTTGAGACTGCGCCTTCCCCGCCCTCTACTGGCAACTCAGGGCACAGCAGCAGTCAGGAGGGGGTGCAGAGAAGAGCAAGAGCAAGTGCAGAAACCCATCTGGCCTGCCCCAGCCCCAGTCTTACTCCTCTTCTCTCCTTTGTCCCAGGCGACACCAGCCTCCTTCACCTGTGCCGTGATGCCCAGCATCATGGACACAGCCAGCACATCTGTGATGTGGACCACAAACCGCTCCTGCAGGCCAAGCACAGAAGAGCAGGGTTGGCTTTTGGAAACTCTACACCCAGAAGTCCTGAAAATACTCAGAGACACGTGCACTGGGGGTTGTGCTAGGAATCCAGAGAGCCCAGGGGCTACTGTGCCAGGACCCTAGTCAGGCAAGAGCAGGTCTTAAGGCCCAAGAGCAGCGAAGCAAGGTCCTGGTCAGGCTGCTGGGAGCAGGCTCAGCCAGAACTGGACAAAGCCCCACCACAGGAAGCTAAAACAAGATAACCACCAACAAGCTGCGGCCCAGGCCTCCCACAAGCTCCTGAAGCCCTCGCACACACCGAGGTGCCACCAGAGCGACCTCATCCCTCCTGCCCTCAGGCCACACCATCCATCCCTGCTCACTATGCCCCACTCCCTAGCCCCTCCAACTACAGCTCTTCCACACCCAGTTCTGGGGGTGGGGGGATTCTACTCACCCAAAATGAACCCATATGAGCCTCTAGGCCTCCCTGCTGACAGTCCTCACTCACTGCCATTCTTAGACCAGAGTGCCAGATGGGGGCACACCCAGGAACAGAGCAGGCTGAGGTACCTTGAACTCCATGTCCAGGTACTGCGGCTCCTTACGCTCCTGCATAAGGCCAAGGCAGAAGGCCTGGAAGTTGATCTCATGCTTGGTCTGCTTGATGATCTCCCGAAGCAGGGCCCGTGAGGCCCGGAGGTAGTCGTCCTTGCTGGTCAGCAGGTCCTGGAACACCATGGCCAGGAACTGTAACAGAGAGAGACAAGGTGGGCGTTGGGGACAGGGGCTATTCAGGACAGTGCTCCCCAATACTACCTCATGCCCACTGTTTGGCCCAGCATTGGGGCTTCACTTGGCCTTGCAAGAAGCCTCCCCAGACCTATTCTGCCACTCCCCTCGCCAGTTCCTGGGCCTCAGGCAGGTCAGCATGTGAGGGCCTACAGGAGGCTCAGAGACCACCTGTCCCAAAGCCATGGGCATCAGTGCTCTCTGCCATGGTGAGCTCTGAGAGGGAGAAGCATCAGATTTCACTCTTGACCAAAGGTCATTGCTATGGTTTGTGTCTAGTTGTCCCCCCAAAGCCTCATGCAATCACGGGGCGGGGACTTCTAGAGTTTGAGACTAATTCATGATCTACTGGGATTATGTGTCTTAGTACTGCTGGGATTATGGATTTTAGTACTGCTAGGATTATGGGTGTTCCTACCTTCCCCAGCCTGGGGCAATAGCCTGAATATATTATATAAGTGACAGAGAGACAGACTCTCTGTTGCTCTGTTATTATTGCTGTACCACCACTGTGAACTGCTGGACTCTACCATGTGCCTCTCTGCCTTGGATCCAGCTGAGTGTGGACTGAAACCTCCAGTAACTGTGAGCTAAATAACCCTTTCCTTTCTTCATTTTGGATGTCAGGTATTTATCCCAGCAATGAGAGAAGAATAACTGAGACAGTCATATGGCATCTCTACAGGTGAGCAGACAGAATGACTCATAGACATGGGGTGGTGGTGAAAATACTAACAGCAGAGACAGCAACAAGTATTGCAGACCTCTGCCTCGGCTGAGCAGCAGGAGCACTTTCCAGGCTTCCATCCATGGGGATCTGAGCCAAGGACCTCAAAGCTACTCCTCCAGAGACTCCCATGTGGTTTGAGGAAACCACTGCTTATGTGGCTTAGAGACTTTTTAGAGGCTCAGTGTTATTTCCTCAGCAAGATCAGTTTTAGTTTCCAAACACAGACTTGAAACAAGAATTAAATACTTACTCCTCCCAGGGCCCAGGAGCATTCTCCTGCATGGCATCAAGGAACTTGTCAGCCATCCCCCAATAGGCCATCCCAGAGCTCCCCTCCAGTCAGTGCCACTCAGGCCTCTGTGGACAGGAGCAGGGCCAGGCTCGAGCCCCACCACCCCAACTCACCTTGGGTGCCAGCTCAGAGCTGTGTTGTAGCACAGTGTAGAGGATCTGCATGTTGTTGGGGTTCCGGGCACTGGACAGTTCATTGAAAATCACAAATTTAATGGTGGTGCCCAGGTTGTCTTTGTGGGCATTCAGCAGCTCCCTGGATGTAAGAAATAGGCACACAAGGAGGGGCCAGCCAGACCTCTCACCTGCCATCCTAGCACCCACCTGCCTGTGACCCTTGAGCCCTGCCCTTCCTGCTACACACCTGAGGCACAGCATGTAGTGGTTCAGGAGCACCTTGGGCTTGAGGCGGATTTTGATCAGATGGGAGATGACATCCATGTCCTCCGGGCCATGTGTGTTGCAGTTCATGCATACGGACATCAACAGGTCCTGGGCTGGCCGGGTCAGCTGTGGAGGCCAAGACAGCACTGTATGAGCCAAGGACTCCAGGACGCCAGGAAGGCGCCAGGACAAGAGGTCCACCAGGGCACTGCACCAGGCCCACCTTTGGGTTCTGCAGCCACATCTCTAGCCGCTGCACAGCCAGCAGCCGCACCTCCCGGTAGCCACAAGCAGAGGTGAGCAACCGCAGGAGGTTCCTGGAGACGTTGTCAATGGGCTGCCGCCGGTTAAGCTGGTCCCGCAGCATGTCCAGGACATACTCCTCCATGCTCTCTGCGAGGTCATCGTACCTAGGCCAGAGGGTGGAAAGGAACAAGGAAGAATGCTGCTCTCCCAGCCCGCGTCCCACCGGGCCCCTGCCTGGCTGTGTGGCCCACCTACCTGGGCATGGGCTGGCCCTCCTGTGTGGGGCTCAGCTTCTCCTCAGCAATCAGCAATTCAGTTTGACTGTCCTCTTCCTCGGTGAGGGAAGGGTGGGGGCTGCTTCCTGCATAGGCCAAAGGGAGCCCATTGGGGTGCCCTTCCCACAATCCTGGTCTCCTATCAGTAATCCCCCAACCTCAGCTTCTCTCCCCCTGCCCAGATCTAGATGTCCCTCTTTGCCCCAGGTACCCAGCATCCCATATTCCTTACCAGCCCCGAGGTCACCCCCGCTGCGGCCCACCTCCCCTTGCAGCAGCATGCTCTTGGGGGGCATTCTGGTATTAAATGCCGTCTGGATATTGTCCACAAACGTCCTGCAGTGAGGGCTGTCCACCCAGATGCGCTCACCCAGTGAGTCTTCGATGTACACCTACAGAGAGCCACAGCCTCAAGCTGCAGGCAGCCCACATCTCTGGATGCACACCAGCTGTCCTGCCAGTAGGGCGGATGTCCCAGAGCCCTCCCCAACCCCTCAGTGCAGAAAGGACATTGACATGGCTCCAGAGCCATGAGATGCACCCTGCAGAAGAAGGGACCCCATCCACCTCTCTCCCACTCTGAGCCCTAGGAGAGGCAGTCACCTTGACAAAGATCTCAGGCCAATTCTCGTCCTCTTCATAAGCAGCCATGAGCAGGTTACAGGCCAGCACAGACACCAGGCTGTTCCCCTTGGCCTTGAAGTTGATGGAGGCATCCCGCCTGAGGAGGCTGCACAGGGCCTGCAAGGAAGAATGCGTGTTCATTCTGGGACCTCACCCACTGAGCCATAGCAGACCGAGGAGGGAGGGTGCCAGGGAAGCAGGAGATGATGAGAGACTTCACCTCGATGACACCTTCCGTGGCAAAGATGTTGGGCTTGATCTTGGCTAGGTACATGAGGCTCAGGTACAGCGTGCTGTCCGGCTTGGCCCGTGTTGCCTTCAGCTGCTTCACTGCCCCGCACAGCACACCCTCAATCCTGTCATCGTTGCCTTCCAGCTCAGCTGCCTCGATCTCATCCAGCAGCACTGTGGGAAGAACTGGCCAGCAGGGAAGTTGGTTAGACCACGGGGTTAGACCAGGAGTCATCCACACCCACTGAGGCCATCCTGTGGGCAGGTCTGACTGAAGCAGGATCCTTCTCAAGTAGCTTCCCACACAAGGATCATTGCAGCCCCAAAGGTGGAGGACAGAGATCTCCTCCAGGTGGCAGAGGACGTGCTTTCCACAGCCACATCTTAATTTTCAAAACCACTACACAAGACTGAATGAAAATAGCAAAGCAGCGCTGGTGGTAAAGACCTGCAGCTCAGCTCAGTCCCCCATCCTGCAATTACTGCCATGCACCACAACAACACTGGCTGGCTGCCCACACCCTATCGAATGGGCCCCATCCCATCACAGACACCACCCACCTGTGACACCTGCCTCAGGCTCTCACCACCTTGTGCCGGCCACGCCAGGCCCTGCTCTCATCTCACATCAGACACAACCTGGTCCGCTGCTCTGCTCTTCTCCCACAGCCCTGGTCGCTTACTCCTCCCTTGCAGGCTGTCAGAAAGCTGTGCTCATTCCTCTCCCTTCCCACCCACCACAGTGACCTGGTCCCTCCCTCCTCCAAGTCTCTGAGCTTGCTAAGGGCAAAGCTCGGGCCACTAGACCTCCGAACCATTCATATGACAACTCAATAGAAGTGATTTTAATTTGGTGGCTTTACTTGATATGTCTCCACTAAAGCCAACAGGATTAACAGATGTTCTCTTCAGCTCCTTCAGAGAAGTCACAAACCATACAGGAAATCAGGTCTGCTATCAGAGTATAAGCTCAGCAGCCAACTGGTTTGGTGGGTAACAAATCTTATTCTACAGACAACACAGAACCATTAAAAATGATCATAGAGAAAATGACACAGAAAAGCAAGGATAACTCAAGCCAGGTGGTCCACGCAGGTAACACCAGCACTCTGGGAGGTTGAGGTAGGAGGATCACAAGTTCCAGCCCAGCCTGTGGAGCTTAGAAACTTAGTTAAGACCAATGGGTCTTAACTAAGCTAGATCCTATCTCAAAAAAAAAAAAAAATTTTTTTTTTTTCTGTCTTTTTGAGACAGGGTCTTGCTATGCAGTTTAGGCTGGCCTTGAGCTCACTTTTGTAGCCCAGGCTGGTCTTGAACTCACACTGATCCTCCTGTCTCAGCCTCCCAAGTGCTGGGATTACAGGTGTGAGCCACCACACCCAGCTAAATTAACTTTTTTTTTTTTTCAGGACTGGGGTTTGAACTTATGGCCTTGCACTTGCCATGCAGGCACTTATGCCACGGAGCTATTTCCCCAGCCCCCTTATCTCAAAACTTAAAAATAAATTGTATAAATGGGCTGGGATGCAGGTCAGAGTAAAGACCTTAGGTTCAGTCCCCAGTACCCCTAATGGGAGAGACAGAGAAAAGCAAAGTAGGTATGATTTCAGTTGGGTGCAAAATTAAAGTATCTATGAGTAAAAAGTCTATAGATAAAGTTCACATTTCCACTGGCACTTATGATATTATCCTGCTGCCTCTCTGACTGAAAACAGAGAGGAACAATGTCTTCACCATTAGCAGCTGGGGGAAATTACTAGGATTCTTGCCCTGAACAACCAGGCTGACAGCACCTAGGTTCACCTTCCCCGACCAATGATCAGAATGGCACCTGTACAGAAGAACAGATGAACCAGTTCCCAAAGGGCAGCATGGAAGTCAGAGGAGCTCAGAAGGTGCTCTGAAGAACTAGTTCATAGTGAGCCAGTGCCACTACGTCACTCAGGTAACTATCCCCATAGAAGACCCTGGGGCAGTTACAGCGCCAGGCCCAAAAGGAAACTTGGTGAATGGATGGAGAGGGTCGAGTTTTGCAGGCTGCCCAGAGATGGACTTTACCTTCAATTGGCACCACAGATGGCTCTTTGATTGAAGGAGAAATGGCCCGTTTTTCTGCCACTGCAGCCTCAGCCAGGCGTCCCAGGGCACTCAGTGGGGGTGTGGAAGAGAGTTTGGGGCGTTTGGTGAGGCCAGTCAGTGAGGAGGCACCAGACAGGGCAGTAGCAGCATCCCGCTTGCGCTCCGAAGGCAGGCCGGATGGGGCTGGCTTCAGCAGAGTCGACGCTGTTTTCGATTCATTGGCCTGGCCCTTGGAGCCCAGAGCAATGAAGTCCCCTGGTGGAGGGTGCCCTACAGAGAGGGAGACAGAAAATGTACACATTCACGATGCCCCGAGGCATAAAAGATTGATTCCACCTATGTTACATCCGAGGAGACTACTTATAAGTTAGAAGAGGCAAGAGTAAGGCCAAGATCGCTCAGCAAGTCCACAGCACGGCCAGGATCAGTGTAACGGTAAGAAGTGTTAGCAAGAGATTACAGCGCAGTCTACAATTCGGGACATCTTTGACCTCCAAGTATCGGTTTGTCTAATTCTCAAGAGGTTTCTGCAACAAGTGCAATTACGCTCGCTGCAGCCAGTGAGCAAGTGACAACAGCTGGTCCTAAATCCAGCTTGTTAATAGTGCAGCAAGACAGCCTCCCGAGGCTCTGTAGGGCCGGGTCGACCGTGTCGACCCAAGGTCGTCCAGGGTCTCCGAGCACCAGGAAGCCGCGCGCGACGCACCTGAGGGTTTGGCTGCGGCGCTGGGCCTGCGCACGTTGGTGGGCTTGGCCCGGTTCATCGCGCCCGCCGCGATCGCTCTCCTTGGCTGCCTAGACGTCACCCAGGGAGGAAGCGGCAGAAAATCAGTCACTCCTCATTCATTCGTTCACGCTGTGGGCGCAAGTCTGAGTACAACCCGGACCGCTGAAGGGGGCGTAGGGCTGCAGAGGACACCGATCGGGAGCAGAGAACCGGCGTAAACAGAGGACCGGTTCCGAGAACTGCAGCAGACTCACATCTCGCCCATCACTCCCGCGCACCGCCGCCAAGCTAGTCCCGGAACCGGAAACTGCTTTAAAAGCACTCCAGGAACCAATTGCCAGGATAACCGGAAACAAAACAGAGCGGCGAAAGGAGAAAAGTTAAGTCAGGCCTGTGGCTCATACGTATCGCCCGCAGCGCCCTCTTGCGATAGGAGGTGGGCGGAACGCCGGAACGACTCTTCCTCTGGTGGAAGACACCAGCCAATGAGCGCTCTCCTGCCTCTTTCTGCACTAAGAGGATCATCAAGAGCTGGCGTTCTCAAGTGGGGATAGATCTCAGTAGCACAAACCTTATCTGGCAAGTACAAGGTTCTGAGTTCGATTCTCAGTATCCTCCTCACAAAAAAAAAAAAAAAAAAAAAAAAAAAATCACAGGCCTACTAGGCAGTATGGTACATGTTGTATGGTGCATGCCTATAACAGCCTCTTGGGAGGCTGAAACAAAAGGGCTACAAGTTCTATTCCAGTCTGGGCATTTAAACAATTTAGTAAGACTCTGTCTCAAAATAAAAAGGGCTGGGGATGTAGCTCAGTGCAAAGAGCCTACGGTCCCAGAGTCTGTCTTTTCAAACAATCATCTGATGACAGGAGCTAAAGTCAGGCTGGAAATCTAGTTGAAATCCCCAGGTTGGGTACTGCAGAGAGCAGATAGTCCCACTCTGCACCCAGCCTACCATCTCGTCTCCCTCGGGGTCAGTGCTGCCAACCACTCACATCCAAGGCCAGCCCCAGGAAGGGACTGGATTGTCCCCTGATGTTTGCAGGCAGAGGCCAGCAGCTGCTCAGGTCAAGGACAGAACTCCGGATCTTCCCCAGGTCAAGTCCTGTGCCCCTGAGAGATGACCTGCTTCCACCTACCCACCCAATACACTGCCAGTACCAGGCAGAGCAAGGAGGGGAGTTTGAGTTTCATTTATGGTCTTCATTTAAAGAGCCAGCCAGATAGCTCAGTGGGCTAAAGTGCCTGTTAAGGCAGAGCGCAGAGGCTAGGGTTTGGTCCTGGTGTGGCATGCTGGCCCCAAGCCCAGGGTGCACTGAGATGATGACTGGGACTGGGTGTGGTGGTGCGCACCTGTAATTTCAGCAGTTGGGAGGCTGAAGACAGGAGAATTGCTACTAGTCCAATTCAGTAGTGAGACCCTATAGACCCTGAAGACCCTGTACTAGATACATAAAAAACAAAACAAACAAAAAAAGTTCTTCATTTATTATGTTTTAATAGATGAAACACTGACAGAAGCGCAAGTCATACAGTACCAAAGATGGGCTGGGGAGATAGCTCAGTGATCTAAGTGCCTGCCTGGCAAGCACAAGGATCCAGGTTTGATCCCTGGTACTGCATGTCATGCTGGCTGTGGAACTTTGGGCATGTGGTGTAGGCCACCGAAACTAGGTGTGGTGGTGCGCGCCTGTAATCCCAGCACTGGGGAGGCTGAGATGGCAGATCACTGTGAGTCCAAGCTGCATAGGGAGACCCTGTAATAGATAGATATCTAGATAGACAGACAGACAGACAGGCAGGCAGGCAGGCAGGCAGATAGACGGATAGATTAAAGGTACCAAAGATTATGCAGTAAAAAGTCCATCCCTAGCTGGGCATGGTGGCACATGCCTGTAATCCCAGCACTTGGGAGGCTGAGGTAGGCAGATCCGTTCAAGTTCAAAACCAGCCTGGGCTACAAAAGTGAGTTCAAGGCCAGCCTGAACTGCATAATGCGACCCTGTCACAAAAAGACAAAAAAAAAAAAAAAAAAAAAAAGGTCCATCCCAAGTCCATCCCATGCCCGCTTCATCCTGCCCCTTTTCCAGCAGGCAGTGGGTTGGTTAGTTTTTGTTTTGTTTTCCTACAGTACTGGAGCTGAATCAGGGCCTTCACAATGAACTTCACTCTCAGCCCTTTTTGCTACAGTCCACTATTATTATTGTTATTATTATTATTATTATTATTATTTTTGTCTTTTTGAGACAGGGTCTCGTTATGCAGTTGAGGCTGGCCTTGAGTTCACTTTTGTAGCCCAGGCTGGTCTCGAACTCACACTGATCCTCCTGCCTCAGCCTCCCGAGTGCTGGGATTACAGGCGTGCGCCACCACGCCCAGCTATTATTATTATTATTATTATTATTGCCAGCTCAGCATGCCCTGGGGGTGGGACTGTTGCAGCATGCGATGCTGGGGATCAAACTGCAGTCCCTGCGGTCGCCTAAGCTTGCCTAAGCAGGTGTTTTAGATAGCTGAGCCATCTTGCTGGCCCCCTCAGCCTTTTTTTTTATTTTGTATTTTGAGACAGTGTCTCACTAAAGTGCTTAGGCTTGGCTCAAATTTACAGTCCTCTTACCTCAGCCTCCCAGAGGGCTAAGGTTACAGACTTGAGTCACCAAGCCTGGAGGTAGTGCCTTCTTGTGTGTTGCCCACTCTCCCACAGGCCCCCTACCTGCTCCAACAAGGCAGGTCTGAGTTCCCCGCCTTCCTGCTCTGATGGTGGCACTGAGGTCTCACCATGTACTTATCATTCTGTGTTCAGTGAACTCTGGGCTCGAATCCTGTTTCTGCTGCCAGGGCTGTCCTTAGTGCTGTTGACCCTTCCCAGTCTCAGCTTTCTTATCCCCTGGGGAGGCAGGTGTGGCACTCACCTGTGGCCATGCAAGGTGGCCTCACAAAGCTGCAGCATTAGGCCCAGTGTGACCCACTGCTCTGGGAATCAGCCTGGACCTCCAAAGGTCCCGAGGCCTAAGCATTCTGCCACCTAAGCTATATGAGCAGAGAAACCCAAACCAAACCTGCCTGTATCCCCCAGCAGAAGGAGTGCAAGTAGGCTCTGCAGGTTCACTGGCCTAACCTATATCCATCTGTCTGTCCATCCATCCACCTGTACATTCATCCATTTTAGATTTTTTTGTCTTTTTTGAGACAGTTTCACTGTGCAATTCAGGCTGGCCTCAAACTCACAGCAATCCTCCTGCCTCAGCCTCTGAGTGCTGGGATTACAGGGAGTGTGCCACCATGCCTGGCCATCCATTCATTTTTGCAGTGTTAGAAGTTGAGCCTGGGCCTTTGCTCTAAGTTACATTCCCAGTCTTTTTTATTTTTGAGATAGGATCTCACTAAGTTGCTAAGTTACCTAGGCTGGGCTCAAACTCCTGTCCTCCTGCCTCAGCCTCCCACAAAACTTCTGGGATCAGGGTTCTGTGCCACTGTGCACATTGACTTTCCAGCGATTTGTAGAAATGGGACCATGCCGGACACACTCCTGGTCTGGTGCTTTTCACTGCAGGTGCTTACCTGGAGCTCCATCCGTGCTGTGTGTGACCACCTGGCTCTGTTGTGTGGGTTTGGCTGCCTGGATGCTGCCTTCTTTTGACCCATCTGGCCTCAGACACAAGATGGAAATGGGGGAGGGGGCAAGATAGCTCAGAAGTCTAAAGCACCTGCTTAGGCAAGCTTAGGCAACTGCAGGGACTGAGGTTCAACCCCCGACACCACATGATGCACCAGCCCCACCCCTAGGACAGGCTGAGCTGGCCATAATATAAATAAATAAAGTTAAAAAAAAGAAAGAAAGATGGAAATGTGACCCTGATGGTGTACACTGGTGTCTTGCTGTGGCTTTCTCTCATTTCCTTGATGACTAATGATGTGGAGTGTCTGTCATATGTTTCCTGGCCAGTCACAGATCGATTCAGAATCTTGCTGCCCCAAACTGTCCACTCACTTTCTGCCAATTTCTCCATAGTGTTGAGATCTTCCCCACCTCTCTCTCCCCACACCCTCAGTCCAGCAGCAGCCTCAGCTGTGCTAACCTAGCCACCGTGGTCACCAGCCTGTTGCTTTCTGCTGGCCTCTACAGTGGGCCCTTTCCCTGCGCGGCCAGGGTCCTCTGGGAGGCTGAGACAGGGCCCGATTCAAGTGTAGCCTGGACAACATCAAGACTTACAGAGACCATGTCTCAACATGAAACATAAAACAGGCTGGGGGTATAGCTCAGGGTGCAGGCCCTGGCCTCAGTCCTCAGGAGAGCAGGAGAGAAGGGAGAAGGAAGAAGAGGAAAGAACCAGAAAGCCAGAGCAGCTTGGAATGGCATTCATCTGTTGGGCACCAGGCGCTGGGCCTTGCCCTCCCATAGAAGAACCCTTCTGTGCCCTGTCCTGTGGCCACTGTCACAACCTCAGCCTGATGCTCACACTGAGTGCGGGCAGCCACCTTCCCTCTGAGGTTCCTTCCTGTCACCTCTCCCAGCTCCCGGTGGCCCTGGCACCTTCTGCTGTGGCTGTCACTTGGGTCCCTGTGTGCCTGCTCCTCTTGTACCTCCTGTGAGGTCCCCTGTCCCTGGATTTGAGCCAGCCCTAAGTGAGGATGGCCTGTCTTCAGATCCTTTCTGGGATGATGCTGTTTCCCAAGGGTTCCCTCTTGCAGGGTCTAGGTGTAGGTATTCAAGGGACACTGTCCCCCCATGTAACTCTAGGTCAGGGCTGCATGACCTGCTCCCCTTGCCCACTGCCCTGTGTTGCTATCTGCAACAGCTCAGCCTGGCTCCTGCTACCAGGCCTCGATGCCCATTGTCCCCCGCCAGCAGATATTCCCACTGCTTCCTTCCGACTTTTGTGCCACTACAACTACTGACTAAGCTCTGCATTTAGCTGTCACCTCAATGTCTTTGCAAAACCTGACATCCCCTGAGTGCCACAACCCCTAGAGGCTGTGCCTTAGAGAATGGCATAGGATTTGCAGAGAGCTGGGCACAGACTTCTGTGTGTGGTTCTGGGAATAAGGGCAAGGAGGAAAGTCTATACATGTTCAGCACCAATTTCTTTACTTTTTTTTTTTAGTATGAAGGGTTGAAACTAGGGCCTTCACACGAACTGTATCCTCAGCCCCTTTTTATTTTGTTTTATTTTTTGTGGCCAGCTCTGCCCACCCTGGGGGCAGGACTGGTGCAGCATGTGCTACCTGGGATTGAACCACGGTCCCTGCCCTTTCCTAAACTTGCCTAAACAGGCACTTTAGACTATTGAGCTATCTCACAGGCCCTGGCCTTTAATATATTTATTTATTTATTTTATTTATTTGTTAGTGGTTCCAGGGATTGAACTCAGAACCTTGTGCTTGCCAGGTAACCACTTATTCCACTGAGCTATCTCCCCAGCCCCCTTTTGACACAGAGTCTAAGTTGCTAGCTTTCCCAGATCTTGTGATTTCCCTGCCTCAGCCTCCCAGGTAGCTGGGATTACAGGTGTGGGCCACCACACTCAGCTTTTCCCCCTTTATCCCTCTCTCTCCCACTTCCTCCTCTCCCTCCTTTCTTCTTTCCCCAAATAGCTTTGGCCTGAGGTTTGCACAACAACACCACCCAGACGCCATTCAGACAGAGAGCCACCTGTCTTTCCCACTCTGCCCTGATGCCCACTTCCTGCCTGGCACTGAGCCACTGGCCCATTGGTTTCAGCAGGACTGTTTTGGGGCTCCATGTGTTCAGGGGCTGCACCTGCTCTACAGGGGCTATGAGCAACCACCCAGGCATGGAGGGTCAGCAGCCAGAGAGCTCAGCTCCAGCCCGGGGCCACCCTGCATCAGGACCTTTTCACTGTGGTCTGGAGCTGCACTGAAGGCCAAAGCCTCCCCCACCCCATCCCTCACCCTAGAAATCATGGGGCACATCAGCCTCTAGGCCCACTGATGTGCTGCTTAGCAAGAGGTCAGTACCCAATAAAGTTTGGGCAGGCATGGTGGCTTCATGGAATCTAATTGTCCTCACAGCTGGAAGCAGCTGCCACCACCTGCCAGCCTAAGCCTAACACTGACACTAACTTGGTCAGGGAAGCATTCCCAGGGGCAAGGTCCCCTCTTAGACCAGGACCCCAGCCTGGAGTTCTGCACACCAGGCCCTTCCTGAAACATCCCTCCCTTCCTGGCTGGAACCGTCACCCTGAGGAGCTCTGCATGCAGCCACAAGGCAGGCCCTGGCTGAGGTCCCTACCACAGCCCCCAGACTTGGGTGACTTCCTGGAGAGCCCTGTCCTACCATCATCAGTGAACAGAAAAGGAGACACAGGATTAGACAAAGGATACAAGGATGCCCAGATCGTAAGTGTCCCCTCATTGTGCTGCAGACCTTGGGCCTGGCCAGTTCTCTCCTCTCAAAGTGGAACTGTCCCTCTTCCATGAGGGTCACTGCCCTGTCCTTGCCACCTCACAGCTCTTGCTTCGGGTGTCCCCTCCATCCCTGTGCATCCCTCTCTGTGGGGTCCTTCCACCCTCTCAGGCAGGCCGGCGCCTGCCTCTTTCCTTGTTCCCCATGCCGGCAGGCTCCCCACTATGTACCCTTGTGTCCTCTTGTTCCTGGCCAGGGCTGCCTGCCTTTGAGCACATGGGTGACCTGAGGATCTCCAGTCAGAACTGTGGATGGGTGACCATCTTCATCTGAGTGACAGATGCCACTGGCCACTCTGTCCCTCCTACGCACCATGTGCACCGAGCAGCTCTACAGCCACGGGGCCAGGTGCCCATTCTCCTGGTCTGTCACCCTCCTCACCTGTGTAATGGGTTCGCAAACAGAAACCAGGCCAAAATCCAAAGATAAGAATTTAAAATGAGCCCTTTATTACTGAGCTCAGGGCCGCCAGTCATTTCTCACATAGGAGAAGACTGGTCAACCCCTAGCCAGGAAAACAAGGAACTTTTAAAAGGAAAGTCACATGACTAAGGAGTCTTTCACAGTTTAGACCATGTGCAACTTGGCCTGTGGGGGTTGGTCGCGAATAAGCTGTTTTTATAAGATACATCTTAAAAGCTAAGTGTGTTTATAGGACTTAGGTTAGGGAGAGGAGAGAGTCTACCGAGTTAGACTCAGTTACTCCTTACTAATCAGCCTTGAAAAGAGGGTGAGAGCACATTCTCTAGAGTAGATAACAGGAAGCATAAGGAAACCTAATAGTTTTCCATAGTTACAGCTCGAATATTCAGTCGACCTATTACAACCTGATACACTGAGATGGGCAGGGGGGGATCGTCCAGGGGTGGGGGTGTGCAGATGCCTGCTCTCTGCAGGGCCGACTGAGCCCAGGGATGTCCTGGAGTTTGGTTCATCATTTAATGGCTGTGGGTTCTAGCCTTGCTTCCTCTCTGGCCTCAGTTTACTTACCTGGCACATGGACATGCAGAGGTCCTGCCCTTCTGGGATAGCTGAGGTCTCATGCTGGGCATGTGGCTGGGATCATGGGACACAGCACACAAGGGAGTAACAAGCCACCCGGGTGCTGGCCCTGCCCCAGCTGCCCTGCCCACTGCATTTAGAAATAGCTTCCCAGGCAGGAAGCCTCACCCCTAGTGACCAGTCTCAGAGCTGTGAGTTGGTGTGACCAGGATTTAAACGCCAGGTCCCCATGGGAACAGCTTGGTGTTCACCTGCACCCTGGGAGGGCTCAAGAATGATCTTTACTAAAGTCCTGCACGGAGGCTGCCAAGGGGATCTGCCACCAGAATGTTGTTCAGCTTGCTGCACTAGCAGCTGAGACCCATGGGCAGCTAGTCTCCCTCCCAGGCAGACCCTGGCTGGCAAGAGGAAGCCTAGGCAGGCAGCCTCTGGCTAGAGCCTGGGACGCGCTTTCCAACAATTGTCCAGAAATAGCCCGGTCAGGCTCATGAGGAAATGAGTCCTCATCACGGAGAGAGACAGCAGGGACAGGCGGACAGTTGGGCAGGGAGCGGGGATCCAAGGCCTCCTGACCCTGAAAGACCCCAGGCCCCTCGTTTCTGAGAGGGCTGGGCAATACAGCTGAAGAGGCAGGGCTGGTGCAGCCACCCCTGCCCCGTGAGTCCTAGTGGCAAGAGGACATTCTCCTCAGGGCTGGTGGATGACAAAGAACTGGCCACGGGACAGGCATCTGTGCACCCCACTCACTTTCCCGTTTTGCCCCATGAGGGTGGAACAAGATGCTGATGGAGCACCGGTCCCATTCTGTTGCTCAGGACACAGGTGTCCCCCCGACACTTGGTGCCGACCTCTAGGGTCAAGGCTACATGGAGGCTACACAGGGGGCCCAGAGGCCAAGGATACAGCCGACCCTATTCTTTTTTTTTTTTTTTTTTTTTTTTTCTTTTGTGGGACGGGGGATTGAACTCAGGCCCTTAGGCTTGTCAGGCAAGCACTTATCCTACTGAGCTATTTCCCCAGCCCCACGACCCTATTCTAATATGGTCTGCCTTCCTGTCTTTGAAACACTGAAAAGGTGCAAAATGCACTTGTCAACCACACAATGCAGGAGAGGTAAAGGTGGGGCGCCCCAGAGCAGGCCCTCTTCATGCTTTATCTCCATGGAACCCTGGGGCTCCAGGAATATAGTTTGAGAACCAGTGGGTGGAAGAGGGAGGATCCCTGGAACAGAAAACCCCGCAGCCCCTTCCCATCATTGTAGGTAGCATACCACAAACACCTCAGATGTCTCCCGGAGAGACTGAGGCTGTGGAACTGGGGTAGGGTTCTTTTGCTTGGTGGCTGGTGGAAGTCCCCAGATTCCTTGTGACAAGTCAGTCCACTGTGGTGGAGAGAGGAGGGAGGAGGTCAAGGGCACAGCTGTATGGGGCTGAGAGAGGTCCTTATGCCAGGCAGAGGCAAGTCTCAGCCCCACATTTTCCTGTTCCCCTCTCTCCCTCTCTCCTTTCCTCCTTCCTTCCTTCCTTCCTTCTTTCCCTCCCTCCATTTTTTTTTTTTTTTTTTTTTTTGCGGGATCAGGGTTCAAACTCAAGACCTTGTACTTGCCAGGCAGGCACTTGTGCCATGGAGCTATCTCCCTGGCCTCCTCCCTCCATTTTTGTCTCTCTCCCTCCCTCATTGCCTCCATCTTTCCTTGCCTCCTTCTTTTCCTTCTTGGGCCTGGAGTGCTGGCCACAACACAAATCACTGACCCTGTTCCTCCTACCATGCCTAGTGCAGGTCTGCCTACCTCTTCTGTGTCATCATCCCCATAGACCATCAGAAATGTCCTCAGTCAGGCAAGGTGATACACACATATAATCCCAACACTTGAGAGTCTAAGGCCGGAGGATCACTGCAAATTTGAGATCTTCCTGGGCTACGAAGTAAGCTCAAGGGGGCTGGGGAAATAGCTCAGTAGAATAGGCACTTGCCTGGCAATCCCCCATCCCGAGGGAAAAAGAAGAAAAAAAATCAAAGTGAGCTCAAAGCCTGCCTGCACTGCTAGTGAGATCCTCTCTCAAAAAGACAAAAAACAAATTAAAAAAAAACAAAAAACAAAACAAAAAAAAAACCGAAGTGAGTTCAAGGCTGCCCTGAACTAAATAGTGAAACTGTTAAAAATGAAACAAGACTGTTCCTAACATCATCAGAGGCTACACATGATTTGGTTCCTTATGCAGGCTTGTTCAAGTTTTCTTCAAAGGTCATATGCATATTTGAAATTAGAGGGCTGGCAAGGTAGCTCAGTGGTCTAAGGCGCTGCTTAGGCAAGCTTAGGCAACCACAGAGACCCCAGTTTGATCCTCCGCACCACATGCTGCATCAGCCCCACCCCCTAGGGCAGGCCATAACATAACCAAATAAAGTTAAAAAAAAAAAAAAGAAATTAGTAAATAGGGTGGGAGTGTGGCTCAGAGCAGAGTGTGTGTGTGTGTGTGTGTGTGTGTGTGTGTAGCATGCGCAACACCCTGAGCCCAATCCCTGGTGCCACTAGAAACTTTTAAAAAAAAGAAACAAAAAGCCTGGAAAAGTATACATGCCTAGAATCCCAGCTCCTTGGGAGGCTGAGGCAGGATTACCACCCTAAGACTTTGTCTCAAAATAATGAACAGGGGTAGAAACGAGCCCTTAACCACTGAGGTCTGCTGAACCTTGATAGTTAAACAGCACTAGAAATGATCTGAATCCCACTCAACCTCAGAGTTGGAAATCAGTTGCTGTGATGGTTGGGGTTTTGTGTCAATGTCTCTGGACTAAGGGATCTCAGATTTGGGGTAGAGCGTCACTTCTAGGTATGCGTATGCTGTTTTGGGGGGAGATAAGCACTTGAATTTGTGGACATAGCAACAGGATGTGCTCTCCCTGAGTGGATGGTGACACTCAATCCCGACAAAGCTCAGAAAACAGGAGGGAACAGGAAGAGCAACACTCTCGAGCCGAACATCAGCTTCTGCTCTGGGTCATCACAGCCTCTGGTTCTCAGCCCTCCGGACTTGGATGCATCCCAGCCCCACCCTCCCAGATTCTCAGTCCTCTGTGTCTGCCTGACTGAGGTTTCCTGCAGGAAACACAGCCAGACAGCTCTGTGGTTTCCCCTTACCAGGGATCCGAGGGCCCAAAGCCTAGGTACAGGTTTGTAAGCAAGGTCAGTTGTTTCAAATGCAGGACTGTGTACAAGTGTTGAGCCTTTTTTTTTTTTTTTTTTTTGGTAGCAGTTGTGGAAGTAGGGATTGAACCCAGGGTCTTGGCACTGAGCTACATCCTCAGCGGCTCTTTTTATTTTTGAGACATGTTCTTGCTAAATTGCCCAGGCTGGGCTCAAACTTTCCACCCTCTTGCCTCAGCCTCTCACAGCCACAGTGCTAGGATTATAGGCGTGAGCATCTATGCCTGGCTCTTAAAAGCGGTTTCAAGGCTGCCCCTCCCTAAACCTGACTGCCTCCCTCACTTCGAAGCCAGTAAAGGCAAAGCAGGGAGGGTGCCCAGTGAAGGACCTGCTGTGGGTGCAGGGCCTGTTGGGACCAGGCTGGAGACTTACATTCTTGGAGGGGATCTGGGCTTCTGGAACCTTCCTGAGGGCACAGTACTAGCCTTATAGGACACTTAGCCCAGCCTCTGCCCCACTCCAGGTGAGCAGAGCCTACACGCCCACGGTGAGCAGAGCCTCACTGTGCTCTGCAGCTAGGCACTGAAGCATGAGCCTTGCTCCTATGTCAGCAGATGACACCCAGGTCACGAACACTGGGTCCCCAGCAGCTCTGAGGACCAAGCTCTACTGACTCCCCCGGGGGCTGTGAGATTTTTGGGGTCCGGCCTATCCACCAGCCCTCTTTGCTGAGGCAGAGTCCCTGGTGAGTGCTCACGGGGATCCTGAGAAGTAGAACCCCCAAGCGAGAACTCATTCACTTCTGCTCCTCTGCTCCCATAGGGTGACTGATACAAGTGCCTCAGCTTCCCTTCCTCTCCCCTACCTCAGCCACTACCACCTGAGTTCTCCCTGCTGCCCTCCCTACCTTGAAGCCTCTGGGAGACAGGAGAGGGTTGCCCTGCCCCCTCACCCCTCCAGGTGCTCAGCCTCCTAGAACACTTGGATTACTCTCCTCCAGGCCCAGCCTTGTGCAGCTCAGGTGAAGGGTCAGATCCTGCTATGCCCGGGCCAGGCTCTGTCACATGACCCTTCCCAGGACAAAGAGAGACAGTTTATCAGGGTGTAACCTCTACCACCTAGTCATAAAACCATAATAAAAGGAGAATGCATACAGGCTAGCCAGGCACTCAAATATGTGGATCTCCTTCCTCAGCCTTCTGAGCAGGTTTGGGGGTGTGGGGGTCATAGGCAACACCACTCCATCTGATTTAATGTATGTATCTTGTTAGGATAAAATGTATATAACACATATCCCTGCAATGTCAGCAGTCTGGGAGCCTCTGGTATGATGATGGAAAATTTGAGTTCTTTTGAATCTACTTAGTGATAGGCCTTATCCCAAGCTTTAAAAAATAGTAAGTTGGGTATAGTGGTATATGGTGGTAATCCCAGAACTCAGGAGGCTGAGGCAGGAGGATCACAGAAAGTTCAAGGCCAGCCTGGGCTACATAGTGAGTTCAAGGCCAGCCTGAATTACATAGGGAGATCCTGTAGAAAAAAATTGAGAAAAGAAAAGTTCAGTGGTAGAATGTTCCCGGGCTTAATTCTTAGGACTGAAAAAAATATTACTGGCATAGAGTGTGGACAAACTGTTGGCCCAACTTTCTTTCCCTCTTTCTTTATTTTGCAGGCCTTGAACTCACTATGTAGCCCAGATCCTGGTGTAGTTGCATACACCTGTAATCCCGGATTCAGGAGGCTGAGGCAGAAGGATCACTGTGAGTTCAAGGCAGCCTGGGCTGCTTAAGTGATCTCAAGGCCAAACTGCATTACATAGCAAGACCCAGTTTAGATAGATAGATAGATAGATAGACAGATAGATAAAGTCTATATAGCCCATATATATATATATATATATATATATATATATATATATATATATTTTTTTTTTTTTTTTTTTTTGAGACAGGGTCTTGCTATGCAGTTCAGGCTGGCCTTGAGCTCACTTTTGTAGCCCAGGCTAGTCTCGAGCTCACAGAAATCCTCCTGCCTCAGCCTCCCAAGTGCTAGGATTACAGGTGTGCGCCACCACACCTGGCTGTTTTTTCTTAGTTTGTTTTATTTTTATGTTATGACCGGCTCAGCCTGCTCTGGAGGAGGGGCTAGCGCAGCATGTGGTGCTGGGGATTGAACCGCCTTCCTTGTGGTTGCCTAAGCTTGCTTAAGGAGATGCTTTAGACTGCTGAGCCATCTCACCAGCCCATACATAGCCCATATATTTGTGCTAGCGTCAAAACTTGAAGAAATCCTTATGCTTTTGCCTCCTGAATACTGGGATTATAGACATGAGCCACCATGCCTGAGACAATTTTATCTTTTCATAACTAGTCATCAAGCTGTTCCAATATTATTTGTTTAAAAGTCCAAATTCATGACCCTATATAAAGCCCATTATAAAGTCTAGAAACCCAATTCAAAAAAGTTAAGACACCCCTCCTTCAGAAAAGGTTTTGACTACATGTGCCCTGTGGCCTCCAACTTTCTGAGCCAGTTTCTTGTTAAGTCAGTAAGCTACCCAGGCTAGGCTCAAACTTGCAATCCTCTTGCCTCAACCTCCCAGGGTACTGGGAATCACACAGGTGTACCACCACACCTGGCTTTGTGTTGCCTACTTCTGCCTCTGGACTTCAAGGAGCTAATAAGAAGAAGGTGCTTTGGTGATAAACCCTTAATATGAAAAGCCCAAAACAGCATTAGAGAAATGACACAGGGGACGCCAAACGATCCCTGACCACCGGGAGAGATCCTACAAAGAAGCTACCCATGGGACAGTCCTCATGCTGTATGAGAGGATCCGGGATGAGCCTACTGGCAAGGACAAATGGAGGGGCCAGCGAGATAGTTCAGCAGTCTAAAACAGCTGTTTAGGCAAATTTAGGCAACAGCAGAGATTGCAGTTCAATCCCTGGTACCACATTCTGCAGCAGCCCCACCCCCAGGGAAGGCTGAGCCAACCATAGCATTAAAAAAAAAAAAAAAAAAAAAAGACAAAGGGAAATATCTTTCATGTCTGTAGTGATTGATATATTGTCAACTTGGCTGGATAACTTAGCGGTCGGTTCCCTGTTGGTGGCAGCCCCTCCCTGGGGTGCAATTGGTTCCTCCCTGGAGCGTGACCAGGTCCTGCCTAGGATATGATTGGCTCCTCCCTAGAGTGGGATCAAGGGCCCATCCTGGGGTATGATTGGTTCCACCCTAAGGCGCAATGGGCCCACGTCAGAATGATAGAGCACGAAGAGACTTTTTAAAGAGCTGAGGAAGGAGTCAAGGCTTCACTTTGTCCAAGAAGCTCTGTCTTCTCATTCAGCCTGGACTTCATCATCTGGCTTGCAGCGCAGACTCTTCAGCCTCCAGCTTGGATCTTTTGCCATCCATCGCAGACTCTTCAGCATCCATTACAGACACTTCAGTCTTCCATCGCAGACCCATCAGCCGACGGATAGAGACTTACACGGAACACTGCAGTGAAGTTCAGACCTTGGGGCTGAATTCTTCAGTCCAGAGTGTGCAAATGCCCTCTGCACACTTCCTCAATGAACTCTGGCTGACTACTGTAAACCAATCTTATAATTCCTTATAGATGGTATATTTTGTGTTAATATCTATTCCTTATATTATGTCTGTTCCGTTCCTCCAAGTAAAACCCTGGCCAATACAATGTCCCAAACAAACCCCTCAGAAAACATCTTGGGCAGGTAGACTGCTGTTTTGGTTCTTTTTTTTTTTTGTCTTTTTGAGACAGGGTCTCGCTATGCAGTTCAGGCTGGCCTTGAGCTCACTTTTGTAGCCCAGGCTGGTCTTGAACTCACACCAATCCTCCTGCCTCAGCCTCCCGAGTGCTGGGATTACAGGCGTGTGCCACCACGCCCGGCTAGGTAGACTGTTGTTGCCGCTGTCTTACTGATTCGTTTACCAGCAGCTGCTTGGTAGGAGGTCATGGGCAGAGTGACTAGTGGGACCCCCGAGTGCCCAGCAGGAAGGGCCGCCCTGCTGGCTGTTTGGGGAGCAGCACTGGGAGCTAGCAAGGAAGGCCACTGGAAGCTGCCCACATACAGAGCCACCAGGAGACTCACAGGCTGTACTTGCTCCCCACGCTCCCATGTTGTGCATCCCCTTCGGGGAAAATAGGCTCCCCAAAGAAGTGTGTGTGTGTGTGTGTGTGTGTGTGTGTGCGCGCGCACGTTTTGTCCTTGTTACTCCCAAAGGTCACACCCTATTCCTTAGCAGTCAGGCCAACCAGACTTCATTAGGCAGCTCCTCCTCTTGCTGAGAGGGCCCCAGAAAGTTGGTCAGCTTTCCTGACTCTAGGACTCCCAAGGTCACCCCTAGTTCTGCTCCTCATCTGTAGCAGGAAGAGGAACCCCCCGCAAGGGCTGTGGCCAACAGGGGGCTGCTCTCAGGATCTGCACCCCATCTCAGGCCTGCCTTCACTGGGGTTTCCCCTGGGGGCATTATCCCGATCTTGGACAAGTGCTGTTGGTAGATAGCCACCTGTTTTCAAATCTTCATATTCTCATTTTCTGAGCAGAGGAGAAATAGTTCTCCCTCACTCTCGCTTGTGGCTAGGTTCCCCTTCTCTGAAGGCCCACAGAGTGAGTGGGTGGTGTGACCTGCACGGGTCCTCAGAGCCTAGCCCCACTTCCCCCTTGACCTGTGACTTGGAGAAATATCAACGCGCTTGCTTCCACACTGTATGCATGTGGGACACCCCAAAATGTCAGTGGGTGACGGTATCGAAGACATGGTAAGGTCTTGTACCCAGACTGCGCCTGCAGTCTGTGAAAGTCCTGGGAGCCCTTGCACCTGCCTCTTCCCTCCCCGTTATCCCTCTAGCCTGGGAAGGATGCAAGACCCAGGTGCACCTCGAGGACAGGGCCACCCGTGTGCACTCCACTGGCTCCTGCACCTGCTAGGCAAAAAAGTGGGCGTGTCTGGTTGGGGTAGGAGGGGAGGGAGAGGCCAAGGTCCGCGAGGGGCGGGGCCAGGGCGGAGAGCAGTGGGGGCTGAGAGGAGTTTTGGGGCGGGGCTAAGAGGGGGGCGGGGCCTGCGCGCGTTGACGCGCGATCCCGGAAGCGGTGTCAGTGTAGGAGCCGGCGGTGGACGGCGGACTGTAGTCGGCGGGACTTGTTCTTCACGAAGTCCGAACGTTAACGCGGACTGAAGCGCCGTCCTCTGGGAGCGCGAGAGGAGGAGCGCGAGGGGTGCGCGTGCCCGCGAGGAGGAGCGGCGCCTTGGTCCGCGACGCCAGGTGAGGAAGAGAGGGTAGCAGACAGGCAGGGAAGTGCCCCGCGGGGGCCCGGAGGGCGAGCAGGATGGGTTGCCGGCCGCTGAGTCACGGCCCGGGACCTGTGACCCGGGATTGCCTAGTGGCTCCGAAGTGGGGACCGCCGGGTGAGCACCTGCCCCGACGGCCGCGGTTCCGCACGAACACGGCTGGGCCGCAGCGCACGTGCCGTAGGGCCCCTCGAGACGTGGGCGCCCAGGCCAGTTGGCGGGATCCACACCCTGGCGCCGACCTTTCAGAGGCCTCCGCGCACCTGGGGGCCCACCTGAGCGTGCAGTGAACACGTGCGGAGTGGGGCGTCAGTTTTATGGTTGCTTCCACCTCGCGGAGAGCCTAGGCTTCGGACTACCCAAGCAGGCATGCCCTAGGGGAGCAGGGGTGACTGGGCCCTCCCGGAGGCCATAGTGGCCAGCGCCACTCTCTAGTCAGCTGACCTCTGGGGGTGCCGGAAGGAAGGGTAGCAGTGAATGGGGTGGGCGGCAGGTGACAGTCTTGGCGAGTATGTCACTTCCGTCATTTTCCTCAGGTGTGGTTAGGGGCCAAGGCCTCTTCCAACTATAAAGGCCAGTTCTCCCCGGCCACAGTGGTATTAGCCAACAAGTATGTTAGTCTATGTGCCGCTGCACACTTGAAGCCTGTGAGTTCAGGAAAAGTCAGAAGCAAACCTAGAAAGCCACCTTACCCTAGGAAACGTAGTGGTCTCCGGAGCCAGCTTGTCTGCCTTAGGATGATCAGGTCTGGCTATGACCCCTGGCAACCTCACTGTCATGCCTTGCTCAGTGGAGTCAGTTCCATGACATACAATCTGCCTGTTTGTGGAGCCTTCCCAGATTGGAGAGGCTGGCAGTTCCCTGTTCTTTCTGATCTCCTGGGAGTGTGTATGTCCTTACTTGCTTTCCACAAAGGTCCTGTCCTGAAAGCAGAATGGATGCTCCTAAGAATTCATACACCTGTTGATCAGCAGTGATACATCCTTCTCCTGCCAGGTGCTGGGCCTTAGGAAGTACCCAGACCTACACCCTTGCACAGTGATGGCATGAAAGAAATCTGGGTAGTATGATCTCTCTCTTCCCTTTAATTGGCCAGGTGGTGTCTAGGACCTCTCAATAGGCTCTGATAAGGTCTTGCTATACCTTTGGCATCTCAGTGGACAAGTGCTGCAATGTCCCTTGATGTTTGCAGGCCAGAGAGACCTTCCCTCCATAGGTAGTCTGTTAGGAAAGTGTGAGTTTGACCTTGGTGGAGAGGGGCTGCCGTTATAACTTGAAACTAGACCTTGTTATTCCAAATAAAACATTTTTTAAAGTAAACCAAGCTTCTCTGGAGCACATTCCCCTTTTGTACTTGAACCAAGCCAGAGTTGGAGGGACTGGTTCCAAGTTCAGTGTTGCGTACTTTCCAGGTGGTTGCTAAAAATGAGAGTTGGACAGAGAATACTGGTGAACCAACAAAGGTTGGGGCCTTCTGAGTTCTTGTCTTTTTCCACACTCATACTTCCATAGAGTAAGACTGTTTGCTGGACTGTTCTTTGTCCACAACTCTGGCTTTCAATTGGGCCCCTGTGATGGCTGGAGGGTTTGTTTACACTCTTGGGCAAAGCTGCTTGCTGTCTAGAAGTTGTGCTCAGCTCTGGCTGTTTCTGAGTCTAAAGGTTTCTGAAGTGGACTTTCTGGATTTCGGGTCCAGTCCACACGGGAAATGGAAATGTGGCCAGCTGGGAGAATTCTCTGTGTGGCTGCTCCTGAGAGCAGTAAACAGTGACTCACACTCCCCTCCCCAGCCTCCCAGTTCTCTGCTAATGGAAGATATGTTGCTCTGGTATTTACTTTTGCTTTTTATAAGTCACAGACTTGTCATGTTTCCTCTTCCTTACAGTTTCAGGAAACAGAAAGCATTATCTGAAAGCTGTAGAATTTCAGAGCTGGTAGGCACAGGCAGAGGCTAAGTGATCGCAAAGTTCATTCTCCTGTCTGAAGTTGGGTTGGAGCTGGGGTCGAACTGGTTGGGTGCCTGCCTGCTTGCCTGTGTAGCTGTCATCTCTTGGAACTCTTTGTTGTGCTTAAGACCAGACCTTTTCAGGTGTCTTGAAACCTATGCAGAATGGGGTAGGTAGCATGTTCCTTGCTGGCCTGGAGCTTACCCGTGCAGTGAGGAGCCTAATTTGTCAACAGAAAGTTCTAGAACTAGATTTGGTTTGAGGCAATGGCCTACCCCAAAGAAGGCAGCTAGAAGAGTGTTCTGAAAGAAGCCTGGGTTGGAGGAGGGTGGGAATCATGTGCCCAGTGCAAAAGGGTCCATTGGAGAAGAACTGAAACGGTGACAGAGCTGGGGGTGTGGAGCTTAGGAGGGACCTGGGACTACTTCTCTCTGCTAGTGGGAACTACATATGAGGCACCAAGATAAAGTTGGGCTCCTGTTAAACCAAAGCTGGGTCCTGAGCAGAAGCTAGGGTCTGAATTGGGGCTGGATGACTGGCTGGCCAGGAGAACTGGGGTACAAGGTCTTCAAACAGGGCAGAGGAAGAGAGATGCAGGGATGAGGGCCAGTTGCACCTGAGCCACACCATGGGGAGAGGGTGGCTGTCACCACCCATGCTGGAGACATAAAGGAAGAAGTGAGGGGACGGGCAGGTCTGAGGCCTGGCCTTAGGTTTTCCCAGGGGATGTGTCCAGCTAGAGGTAGAAGGTGAGAGCTAGCTGGAGTATCAGGCTGTAAGAACAGAACAGAGTCCTGAAGGGGATCTAATAGCCTAGGACCCTTCAATGAGCCAGGGATGGGAGACCTGGGGTAGGGGTGTGAGGGTGGAGGCTGCTGGAGGAGGGGTGCCATGCAGCCTGTTGTTGGCATGGTAGCCACTGCCTGAGTCACCTCTGGATGTAGCTGGGATGACACAGCTTCCTCAGACTGCAAATACAAGGTGACCAGACGTCCTCCAAGTTGGGCAGACAGTTGTGGCTTGCTGGAGGGCAGCGAGCCAGAGCCAGGATGCAGACTGATATGGGCTGGGGGCCAGGGGATGGGGGATGCAAACCTGCGATGCATACCAGAGAGGCTGTGTCATGGATGGGAGGCAGGGGAGCCTTCCTTGTCATCAGTGGGCAGAGTGTGGGGTCAGCAGGGGCTCCAGTTAGAGCACCTGTTCACATGACAGGTATGCACCAGCATTGTGTCACTTGCCTTGTGGCCCCTGGGTGCTTCTATGCAGGCTTCCAGCTCCTGAGTGAAATAGCCATATAGGAAATTGAAAAATAAAAAGTGATCCTCATGGTGGGAGGCAGTTGTCCCTGCCTCTCCTGCTTTATAAAAGGGCTGTTTCTGGGACCATTGAGCTGTGTTATCTGTCCTGCTCTCAGAGGTGCCCAGGCTCAGGATCCTGTCCTTTGTAATGTGCTGCTCTGCTTCTTCTTTTTTTTTTTTTTTTTTTTTTTTTTTTTTTTTTTTTTTTTTTTTTTTTTTTTTTTTTGGTACCAAGGATTGAACTTGGGACCTTGCACTTGCCAGGCAGGTACTTATGCTGCTGAGCTATATTCCTGGCCCTTGCTGTTCTTCTTTTGTGGGACTAAGGCTTCTGCCTTGATCTGTCCTGGAACAGCAGGGTTCACTGTCTCTATTCCTCAGTTACATGATGTTAGCACCTCCCGAGTTTCTGGTTGGCATTCTTGTTAAAAGAGATCTGCTGACCTGTGTAGATGAACCTCACAATGACATTTCTGGCTCTGGGTTGAAAACCTGATGTTTTTAGTTAGAGCAACATTCACCTGAAAGGTGCTACATGAGGAGGAGGCTATCTGGGGACTCAAGGCCTCAGTGGTGAGCAGCAGTAAAAACTCTGAGCTCCAAAATCCTAGGCTGGTCCTTGAGCACTTAGCATCTTCAGCAACTCTTCAAAATTCTGAAATGCTTAGGTCAGGTCTGTGTAGTGCTGGCTGGTGGATGTAGGAGGTTCACAGTGCTCTCACCAGAAAGTGATGGAGATTTTGTATGGTGTGGGCCAGTTGCTAAGGCTGGATGCCTGCCTTAAGCCATGGTGGGAGGGAAGCCAACCTTCATAAGGCTTCCTGTGGCTGAGGGATTCGAGTGCCTGCTTGCCTGGCAGGACCTCTTGCTTGCACTATGTCCAACTCAAGGCTTGGAGAAGAGTCTAGGTTTTTCTGTGACCTTGAGACTGCATGAAGGTTGATATACAGAACCTCTTCAGAGCTGTTTATTTGGTTTTCTGAGATGGGGTCTCACTTCGTAGTCCACTTTGACCTCAAACTTGGAGCAGTCTTGACTCAGTCTTCTGACGGTTGGGATTGCAGGTGTGTCCCACCATACCTGGCTTCAGAGTATTTTATTTATTTATTTAGGAACCAGGGATCAAACTCAGGACCTTGCACTTGCCAGGCAGGCACTTGTGCCCCTGAGCTATCTCCCCGGCCCTCCATAGTGTTTTTAAATCTTGTTTTACTATTTTTCCTACACAGAAAGTGTTTCTTAGGACTGGGGTGCCTCAGTAGTAGAGCATTTGCCTAGCTTGTGTGAGGCCCTAGGTTTTATCAACAGCACTACAAAACGAAAAGCCACAAACCCTTCCCTCTGATTTTCTTTCCAAAGGCCACCAATAGTTCTTCCTGCCTTTGTTGTTTTAAAGCAATTTTAGTTTTGAACTGCATGGATGTACTTGATATGTCTTGGTTCATGCAAAGAGCATGCAAAGAAGGGCAGGATTAACGGGCAGCCCACCCAGGCCTCACCTTCCATGTGGGCCAGTGGTAAGGAGTTGGATGGGCAGATGGCGGTCAGGTTGTCCCACAGAGTCTACGATTCCCCTGCTGAGTGGGTCTCTTGCCTGAAGAAACAGGAATGGGCAATGTGATGGAATGGGCTATGTGACATGATGATGGAAAGGCACACAGGACCCAGCCCTGGGAACTGGCAGGAAATGAGTGAGGGTGAGGGACAGGAGCTGGGGGTAGGATATCTCTAAAGCCCATCTCCATTGCTTGATCCTCTCGGGAATCTGGCCTATAAGGCAGACTCATTCACTCCTCTCAAAGTTCTACCACAGCAGAGGACATCAGGAATGCAGTACATCCACATCCGCATGGTCCTCGAGTGTCATCCTTAAGATAGCCAAGGATGCAGAAAATGCCCCGTGCTCAGATCCTGCTGTGGCCTTTGCCTGGGCCACAGCAGGGACCCTCTGGGATGCTTTTCTCTCAGTGGTCTTAGCACCAAAAACCATACAAGGTGGATGTGGTGGGTTCAGAGCCAGCAGATATGGAGTCCAAGCCAGGGCAGGGGCTCATCATGCTACTCTAATACCCCAACCTGTGGAGGTAGTCAGCCAACCCTTTTAGCATGCGCTGGGGCCTGAGACCCTATCCTGTGTGTATGTGGCCACCTCTGTCCAGACACTTGTCATAGAGGAATCTCCCAGTAGAAGAATTCCTATTGAGCTCTCGGCTAGACTCAGCAACTCAGGAGGTACTGTCTTTCAGAGGCCCTCTCAGAGGGCCCTTCCCGCCCACCTTCCTTTTGCGCTGGCCCTGGGCCCCTAGGGAGCTCGAGAGGGTTGGGAGGGGCCTCCTGTATGGGAATGTGAGCAGGCTCTGTAAACAGCCAGTGACTCACCACATAACTATGTCACTGACGTTGGCTGGAAGAGATGCCCGCCCCTCCTCCCTGGGCACAGGAAAGTTTCTCAGGGCGCTCCCAGGCCCCTGGTGCTTGCAGTCCCTCACAGGATGGTGGGAGCTGTGGCTTCTCCAGTCACTGTATGGCAGCTGGAGATGGGGTTATGTATTGTCACAAAATCAGGGCTCACCTCCCAGTAGGGTCACTGAGCTGCTGCCCATCTGTCCTATTTGAGCCCAGGTGTAACCCATCAGGATGCTAACTTTGTCTCTCCTGGTCAAAGAGCAAGGACATCTGCAGCTCTCTCAGGCTGGCCTCAGGCTGGTGGTCACCAGAGTGCTTGGTGCTCAAAGCCTGGAGCCCAGACCCTGTCTCACATCTGTAGCCTTCTGGTAGTGGACGGCAAGAAGGTAGAGATGGGATCGTAACAGAGGCAGAGCTGAGGCCAGAGTCAGGCCTGATCCTCAGCTGACCAGCTCCTGTTTCCTATTCCCTTTTGGGTACTTAGTACTACTTCTCCAGTGCTGCTTCCGCCCAACTCAAAGGTCTAGTTTGGTATGATGGAAAGGTGGGACCAGCCCACGGTTTCCACTCCCACCCCTGTCTTGTTGTCAGGGATGAATGAGTTTGTTTACTGTCTGACAACTACATGATGTCTCTATACAGGCCTGACCTGGAGTCATGATTGCTGTTTTTTCTTTTTCTTTTTTGGCTTCTCCGTTTCCATGACAACCATCAGGGTTGGCTACTTCCCAAGGTTGCCATGGCAACTATCAGAGAGGAATCTTGTCTGAGATGCTTTGGCTGGGTTTTTCATGAATGATTAGAATGTGTGACACAATGCAGACTGAAGAATGAGAAGGGCGGGCAAGGGGGCTGGCAGGAGGCTGCAGGGACAACTCTCACTAGACAGTCAAGGAGCCTAGGAAGCGGCTTCAGTGCCTGTTGTCCCTGTTTGCAACCTCTGAACCTGCTGCCCATTAAAAGCTTCTGCCCTCTGCAGGGCCACAAGTTTGAAGTGGCAATATCACAGCTGCAGTGCTCTTTGCCTTGGTAGGTATCCTGGGTACCTGTAAGAAGGGTGGGGCATGGGAAGGGGTGGCATGTTCCTGCCCCTCTTGGGAATGAGACTTGACAATGGCAGGGGCCTCTTGAAAGGACTGTATGTCTTTGGGGCTAGATATGGCTCTACTTGGAAGGGGCCTTGTGGCTGTTCTCTGATTTTAGGACATAGCACTTTGTCTTCATGGTACAGATATCTGAGTCCGGAAGGGGAGTTAGGCCAGATGCAACCCTAGGTCACACTATAGCACTGGTGGCTCCCATCAAGGAATAGTGTGTGCTGATGGGCCTGGGGACAAGGGGACTTTTGGGTTGATGCTGGTATCTGGATCTTGCCTAAGCCCCAGAGAGCTCCTGAGGCTATCTCTAGGGTACTATGCCTGCCTGGCTGCAGTAAGGCAGATCTGGCTTCCGCAAGTGCTCTGCTCCTGAGTGCCAGGCCTAACCCTAGCTTTATGTGCACCTTCTGTCTCTCTCCAGGTACAATTTCTAAGTGGCTTTGCCCTGGTGACCGTGCCCAGGTTATGACGACGAATCCCAAACCGAATAAGGCATTAAAGGTAAGTCAGGTGGGGCTGAGACTGGGACCCCTGTCCCATATAGGCTCCAGAATGGCCTTCCTCCAAGGACTGTTTCTGGGGCATGCAGAAGGGCAGGAAGAGATGGGAATGGCACTAGGAAGAAGTCCTTGGCTGGGAAGGTAGCTGACAAGTTCTTGGTGTGCAGGGAGCTAGCCCAGGCTGAGGGGTAGTAGGGGCTGTGTTCACAGGTCTTTTTCTGCCTGGCTCATCCTCTAATACCAGGGGTGGCTGAGTGGCCTTGGTGAGTGTCTTGTTCCAGCTGATCCCAGGGTCCACTCAGCTTCCTTGAGCAGGAGTGCCCTTGGGCCTGGGGGGCTTATCTTAGATCCTCTGAGAGCTATATGCAAAGCTAGTGCTCCATGTGTGCAGGACCTGCACATCTGGGCTGTCTCCACCTGCAGTAACCCTGATGGCCAGATCCTTGCTTTGTCCTGATGAGCAGGTGGCAGGGAAGGGCTTGTTGAACTCCTGCCTGTGTTCATCCCCAGCACAAGAGCATAAATGGCCAGGATACCTCATGGAGTTGTGTCCTAATGGAGCTTGAGGGCTGACAGTAATGGGGGGCAGTCAGATTACCACTGGCCCTGCCCAGGGAGCAGCTACCTGTCTGCCCTGTTCAGAGAGGGCCACAGTGGGCTGCCTGGTGTAGCCTCGTGTTGTCACACTGCTCCCTGTGCAGAAGATGAGACACCGCTGGGTCTCTGGGCACCTTGGGGCAAGTCCTAAGGGACCCTAAGTCCTCCTGGTACTGACCCTTTCTGTGGCCTCACAGGTTAAGAAGGAGGCGGGTGAGAACGCCCCAGTGCTCAGCGATGATGAGCTGGTGTCCATGTCAGTGCGGGAGCTGAACCAGCACCTAAGGGGGCTCACCAAGGAGGAAGTGACTCGCCTTAAGCAGCGGCGGCGCACACTGAAGAACCGCGGCTACGCAGCCAGCTGCCGCATTAAGCGGGTGACCCAGAAGGAAGAGCTAGAGCGGCAGCGGGTGGAGCTGCAGCAGGAGGTGGAGAAGCTGGCCCGTGAGAACAGCAGCATGCGGCTGGAGCTCGATGCCCTACGGGCCAAATATGAGGCCCTGCAGACCTTTGCCCGCACCGTGGCCCGTGGACCCATCACACCAACCAAGGTGGCCACCACCAGTGTCATCACCATTGTCAAGTCTGCCGACATCTCTTCTACTTCTGTGCCCTTCTCGGCTCCATCCTAGTGCCTGCCAGGGCCGCGTCCCTAATGCCTGCCCTGGATCCCTGGCACAAACTGAGCATTTGTTAGCTATAGAACCCTTGAGGCCAAGGGCAGGGACAGCAGGACGGGTGGCCGGCCCAGAATGGAGAGTAGGCTCTTGTGAGCCAGAGCCACCCACCGACCACATGCACATGCACACGCACATGCACACTCACGCTACCTGTTCTGCCTAGGTGTCTGTTTGCAAGAGTTGTTGGAGTCCCAAGGCACTGCATCCCTGTAGGGTGTCAAGCCACTGTGGCAGCATGTGGGGGCTCGTCTTCCATCCTCTGTGGGCACCCTGTTGGTCCCCATCCTACTAGCCAGCCCCCACAGAGCTCTAGCCAGCCTAAGGGGTAGGGGCCTATTGACTGCTCTGATCTTGCAGTGGTCCCCATGGAAATGCACTGTGACCTGCTTCAGCACTTATGTTCACGCTAGGCCCTGTGAGGCCAATTTGGGAAGGGCTGCCTGAAGAGGCGTGTGTGTGTGTGTTATGTGCCTGATATCACAGCACCCATGGGTATAGCACCAGCCTTGGAGGAACAACTGGGTTGGGCAGGTGGGAAAGGCCTGTCAAGTATGTGTCAGAGAGGAGTGTGCATGTTATGGAATGTCCCTTGGGTTTCATAACCCAAGAAAGTCAACTAGGGAGGTGCAGGATTCGACCCACAGGTGGAGATGGGGGCAGAAGTCCCCCACCAGTCAACAGGGAACAGACTTGGTTTCTGCGGAGCCACTGCTCCCCATCTGTGCTCAGTGTGAGTAAAAAGGAATATTTTTTACTGCCATTGTCAGGAGAGGAGGTTAGTGGGCATTCAAGTGGCAGTGAAAGATGTTTTGTGATTTCAGGGATATTGGTGGATGTGGAGGTGGCAGAGGAGGATATTCTGTGGCACAGGCCAGGGGTCACTATAGTTTCCATTGCAGGAGGAGGTAGAACAGTCAGATGGAGGATGGGGCAGGAACCATGGGGGGACCCAGGTCCTGGGATACAGAGGAGCCTGGGCAGTGCTGTACGCTGGGACAGGCTCACTGTACAGCCCAGTTAGGCTGTGGGTGTGGTGCTTATCTGTGTAGGCACCTGCTCTTGCTCTCTGAAATTCTAAGGTGCTGATGTTCTTGGAACCTTTCTGGCTTCCTTCTGAGCATTGCCATAGGGCCCTTTTGGGTCTTCGCAGGGCCACCATGGGAGCTGGTGGGATATTAGCCCTTTCTTGCTGGTAGAAGCCCTATGTGTGACAAGCAGGCATAGTGAAGGACTTCTGTCTTCTTCATAACTTGCCCTCCATCTATCTAGTGAGACCCTCAGTAAACCACCAAGTTCACTTGCAGGCTGTTAGCCATGTTGGGGGGAGGGCACTGGATAGCCCCAAAGGACAGACAGCCCCAAGGGCTGTGGCCCGGTTGTGTATCTACTGTGAGGAGTAGATGGAAGTGTCTGAGAGTCTGTGGTGGTCGGAGCACGATCATCTTCCTCGCCCTGGATTGTCCATTGCTGGCTGGGCTGCAGGCCCAGGGCATGTGAGAGCCACAAAGAGCAAAGGCCCCACTGGGAACTTAACAAAAGCTGTTGATACCATAGCCATGGTAGGTAATCCATATTGGATATCAGTAAGGACCATGGGAAAATATTTAAAGAGAGAATATATATATATATATATATATAAAATATATATACACATTTTATCTTACAGAGTTTTCATAACAATTTTTCCTTTCCAGTTTGATACTGTAGATCTCTGTTAATGCAGCTGCCGGGGATGGTGGGTGGGGTGGGACAAATTGCCCTCCTTCCTGAATTCTGCTGCTTGCTGTGGACAGAGGGTCCCTGCTGCCTCTTTTTGGTCTTCCTGCCTGCAGATGGTGCCAGGCATGCTGGGCTCTGGACAAGTCCTGACCCTGTGGGTGGAGTGTATAGCCCCTCAGGGCAGGCCCATAGCAATACATGTTCTGTCCAGTCTTGGGCTCCATGTCCCCATCTTGTAGGACACAGCAGGCAGGTGATCGCGCTGGACATGGGTTGTTGCCCATTGCTGATCTGTGGTGCTTGGCTTGGGGCGTGGGAGGTGCCCTGGCCTTGGTTCCAGGGTGGATGGAGTTACTGTCATTGCCCAGAGCCTTGGTCCAGGGCCTGGGAAGGAAGTAGCCCCCTCTGCTTTTCAGACCCTTGAAATTTCATTGTCATAATTTAACATATGGACTTTTATTATTATTTTGAGAAGAAAGACAAGGGCCTCTTTGTTTTGTGGGTTTGTTTTCTGTCTGGTGCCTCAAACTTCCCAAAGAAGGTAGTACTCTGCCTGCCAGGGCAGCAGGAACACACGCACACTGGTCTGACCTGGCTGCCTGCTACTTGCTACTTGCAGTCCAATATTTATTTTGTGCTTTTCCCCCAGTATAAATTATTGAGAAGATCATATGCTGTGGACCTTTGTCTGTGCTCACCCTGCCCCTGTCTTGTGGCCACCACCTAATTTATTGCTGTACATGTCGCTGCGGTGACTGCTTTTGTACCTTTGCAATAAAGAATCTCCTGGTATCAGGTCGTCCTGGTGCAGACCTGACTCTTGGAGCCAAGAACTTGGCATCGTGGACTGTGGCGTGTGCTGGGTAGGTCCACATCCTCTCCCAGCCCTGCTACTGATTCCCACCAAAGCCTCCTTCTGGGGAGTCAAGTTAGGATCCAAGGCCAGGATAGCAAGGGGGTGACACCATCCACCTCTGCTCTGGCTCAACTAGGTTGCCATCGGGTTCCTGAGCTTCCCAGCCTGCCTTGCCAGAGGCCTCTGACAGTGGATGCAGGTTCTGCATTACGGCTAGGAGTCACAGAGCCCCCTTTCCTGTGGGGTGGGCTTGGAGATGAGCCTACAAGGCATGAGGGAGGGATGGAGTCTGGGGCAGAGGGCAAAGTCCTCCCATAGTGGCATGCTTAGGGCCTCACTAGGTCTAGGGCAGGTGGGCTGACCTGGCTGGATTCTGTTCCTCTGACTTGGCCTCCTGAAGTGAGTTCCCCTCACCCCAGCAGCCTCATGCATAGGTGGGGTGACACTTGGAGAAGGATGGTTGAGCTTATAGTGGGATCTATCCCTTGCAGGTCCTACCTACAACCCTGAACTGAGCAGGGAGGATATGCCTGACGGTACCTGGAATAGTAGGGGCAACAGCGAGTCCTCATAGGCCAGATCTCCCTGTGTTTGACCCCAGGACCCTGTGGCTCTATCCTTGGTTGTGAGCTGGGGGTGCTCAGAATCCTAGGCCAAAATCTTAGAGACTGTGGGCAGATGGAAATAGTGAAGATTCCCAGGCTGATGTGCAGGGCATCTGCCCTTGGAGGTTTTCTACCTGGGCCTCCCCACAGATGGAAATGTAGGGCTGCAGAAGAGCTCCTGCCTACAGAGTAGCCCCTCCCGTGGGCTGTCCTTGGAGCCCTTTTTCATCAGGGTGAGACTGCGATACTGCTCATGGTCCTCTGCTTTCTGGGGCACCCACACTTCCTGCCAGGAGGCTGGCAGAGCTCAGCCTCCTTGCAGTTTGGGCCACTCTGGCTGTTTTCCTCCAGCAGGTGGTGAGAGTTCACACAGTTTCACCATCATAGTAGCAAGGCCTGCACAGGTGTCTGCAGAAGAGCTGGTGGCATGTAGAGAGGCAGCCTCTGCACTCTGTGACTCCCTGCAACTTGCTGTGCCTCTTGGAACTTTCTCACCTGTCCCAGGCTTTGCATATGGGAGTGCTTCTAATTGGAGGCCACCGATGTTGTCAGGTCTATGACAACATCTCTCTGAAGTTCAGATGGTGTCATGTTCCCAAGAGGGGCCCCTGAGCAGCTGCCCTCCTGTACAGGGGTGTGGGTACTTCATACACCCCTTAGTCATACATAGAGCCAGGTGTGGAGTCTATCCCAGGTCTCTGAGGAGCATGGTCCCTCCCAAGCCTATAAGATGCCTCTTGGGCCTGCTGGATGCAGAGGGCATGATAAAATGGCAGTAGTGGGTGTGGACCTTCCCAGCTGGGCACAGGGAGGAACCCTATCTTATCAGCAGCCCAGGAGCCCAGCAGAAGTTACTAGCCTTGAGTCCCCTGTCTCTGGGCCAGGAGGAAGAATGTGGGGAGAGGCCCCCACTCTAGCTGACACTGCAGTCAATTCCACCTGGCTGAGTCCCCAAGCTTGGGGCACATGTCCCTCTCCCCCTGGTGGCATGGCCCACCCCTGGTGGCATGGCTCACCTCTGGTGGCATGGCCCATGGAAGCTGGTGGCTGGGAGAGGGTGGGAGCCACCATTCTGGGAGGTGCTTTTAGGCCTTTCTGCCTGCTGTGCCTACTTACATTCAGATGCTGGGCTCTCCATCCCTTGTCCACAAGCTCCCAGGCCCTACCTGCCTGTGCTGTGGGACCCAGTCTTGCCCCTATGCCTGGGATGCCCCATGGGAAGATAGCACTCGTGCCAGGGCCCAGGGGCAACTCCTCCAATCCCATCCCAGCTGCCTTTGCTCTGTGTGTCATGGCCATGTAGCCTTTTCTGCTCCAAGGAAGGGCTTGCCTGAGGTTTTTTGAGCACATGGAGTAAGGAGCAGGAGGGGAGAAGGTAGACCTGTGCCCCTCTGTGTCTGGGCACTGGAGGCTGAGCCCTGGGACCTCATCCACCTGCAGAATGGTGGCACCCACATGAGGCTAGGCTGGGAGGGTAGTGTCCTCTCTGGCTCCCTAGGGTGGCACACTGTCTAACTCCTGATCTCAAAGTCCACGCCATGCCTCACAGTGTGCTGAGCCACACCACAGGCAGCTGCCCAGGCAAGGAGGACCCCAGCGTGGTGCTCCCCCAGCAGTCTCTTGTATTGTGTTGCTAGGGTGCCAGTGCTGCACAAACAGAAGCCCAACGCCATTAGAAAGTCCAAGGTGTTTATAAGTAAAAAGGCAGTTCCATGGGCAGCAGCAGGTCACTAGCCAGCCTTGCCTGCTGCCCTGAAGCTCTTGTGTGGTGGGCTGCACCTGTGGCTGTGCCCATGTTGACCCCTGCCAGGCCCACCTGAGGGTCCCAGCCTTCAGCACTGTGATTCCTCTGTTGTCCCAGCCCAGGCTGCCCAGCTCTTCCCCAGAGTCCCTCCTTGTAGCTGCCCAGCCTGGCCCTGTATCTCTGCTGGTCCCATCCAAGGAGCAGTCAACTCTCAAGTTCCCTGGGCCCACACTAGCGCCTCTCCCTCAGTGCCTCCTGTGGCTGCTGTCTGATCACCTAGTGCATTCTCAGGCTTGTCTGAGCTGCCCATGTGCCTTTCCTAGTCAGGACACCCACTGGGCACCCAAATAGGGGCTGGACACAGGACAGGAGGGCTCTTCAAGGCCTTTGGTGAAAGTGTTGGTGTGAGGCCCCTTTGCATCCCAGAGGCTTAGGCAGCCCACGTCCCTATAGGTCCTCTGAGGGGATTAGCATGCGCTTCTCCACATTACGGCTCCTCCGGCCTCCACCAGGGCCACAGGCTGTGCCAGGGTGGGGATTGGGTGAAGAATGCCTACCCTGGCAAGGCACTGGGGCCTCATGTGTAGCCTGCTGTGTGTACTGCTGGTAGGCAGGGGAGAAGTTGTGAATGGCATCTTGGACGATATCCTGGGGGCTGATTGTCTCCTTGAGGCCACTGGAGATGCTCTGCATGGGTGCTGGAGGGCCTGGGGGCAGACAGCATGTGGACTGAGGTCAGGGATGCCTGCACACCAGCTTCCCCCATCATGGACCAGACCCGTGACACAGCTCTTAGCTCTGCTCCCTGTCCACCCCAGGCCATCCAAGCTGGGCTCTAGCTTGTCCAGATCCTGGCTTAGCTGGCACAGTGTAACCCCAGGACCACTGAACTAGCTTGGTGCCTCCTCTTTAGTACTGGTCCTGCAGCTCATCCTCCTGTACCCTCTGCAGTTTCCAAGGGGCACACTATGGGCTGGCCTACGTTGGGGCTATTACCTCCTTTGGCCACTGTGGTCCAAACAGCCATCAGTAGGAATGCCAGCTCCCACCCCCATTACTGAAGGCCCTAAAGGCTGTGGTCCCTATACAGCCCCATCTCCTTCAGCCCTCACCCCCTCAGATGCCTGGCAAAGTTCCCCTGTCCAGCCCTCTACACCCCTAGCTTGATGTGCCAGCCCTATCCCAGCCAGGCTGATGGGCCTGCTTACCTGGGGAGTTCTCCTTCTTCTCAGCATACACCTGGCAGGTGAAGGCGTAGCGCAGTGCTACAGACGCAAAGAGCATCTCGATGCAGATGAGGAAGTTCTGGTATCCAGCAGCCAGTGTGCCAGCCCCTACCCTGGCACCATCGATGGCCTGGACCTCAGGGATGACCCCACACCTCTCCAGGATGGCCAGAAGCAGTCCTGGGGATGATAGCTGCTACTCAGGCCCTGGCTCTAGATGGGTGGCTGGGCCCTAGCTGGCCCCAGCGAAGGTTCCCACTGAGGCTGGCCTGGGACATTATGTGGCCTCCTTCTGTGGGAGATTCACAGGGGCCAGACACTTCCACAGCCAGAGGTCATTAGCCTGCCATGTTGAGCCATAGGCCTGGGGCCAACCTGCAGCTGTACGATCTGCAAAGGGGACAGTGAGTGCCTACAGCCAGTGTGGGGGCCTAGCAAGACAGGTTTGGGGAAGCCACCAAGTGATCTCACTGTGCCATCCCTGTGACTCCTCTTGCTGATGGACCCCACCACATCATTGTTCCTAGAGCACTGGGGAAACTCAGGACACACAGAACCAGGGCAGAGGTGTGATTGAAACTAGATTCTGGGGGTGAGGCCTGGCCTCAGAATTGCTCCTGGCTACCCACCCTGCCAGAAGGAGAGGAAAATGACTGCCTTGATGGTGAGGAACTTCAGGACTGGTTCAAAGGGCTGCAGGAGGTCCCTGGTGGCAAAGTAGAAGAGGAACAGCGCGTAGAGGGCCAGGCTGACTGAGGTGTTGTAGACCAGGGTCACATACAGGTAGCCGCTGTGGATGCTGGGCCAGAGAGCTGTAGTCAGGGGAGGGGCCTGGGAAATGCCGCAACAGTGACCCTCCCAAGGGAAGTGGGATCTTTGGGGCTTCCTGAGTATGTTGCCAGGGCAGGTTCCTCTCTGCTGGAAGGAAGAACCTCACTGCTCTTCAGAAAACCACCTCTACAACCATATCTACAGCCCAAAGGAAGGGGTTCCTGTGTTATGGATGCAAGCGAGTGTGTGTTTATTGGTAATGCGTGTGTTCATGTGTGATGGCACAAATGTGAGATGTGTACATATGTATATGTGTGTGTGTGTGTGTGCACATGTGCATGTGTGTTCCTGTGGGTGTGCCCTAAGCAGTCTCCCCCCCGCCCCCCCCCAGTCCTGCCTTGCTTGCTGGGTGAAGTGCCAGGCTCCTTTGGCCCCGAAATTTACCACCTTGGGTCCTTAGCATGGAGACTGTGCTGAGGCCAGCTCTAAGTTGCATCTGCTTCACTCCCACCCTTGGGGGCCCCCTTTGAGTCAAGGACTGTCCTCCTGGGCCCCATGCCTGTCAGGGTCCCTCATATTCCCCCCACTTACTTGAAGTCCCCATCATGGTATTTGCCAAATGCCTGGAGGACAATGGTTGTCAAGGCCATGATGGGCTTCACAATGCAGAACTGCAGGGTGGCCTAGGGGTGAGGGTGAGTGAGAGTGAGCAGTGCAGTGAACCAGCCCTGCACACCCAGTGGCAGGCACAGCTTGGTGTTGCCTGGAAGGTAGGAGGTGAAGGGAGGGCAGAGGCCACCTACCTGCTTGCAGAAACGCAGGAAGCCAATGGAGTAGGACATGCCCCGGAGGCAGCAGGTGCCATAGAACCAGCTGGACCTGTGGAGAGGGAGTTCCTGAGATGGGCTGGGGACTGCCCTGGCCAAGCCAGGGCATTGGTGCACAATTGGAGGAGGGGCTTACTTGATGGGCTTGCCCCGGATCTCAGCCATGATGGTGCTCTCACCCCCCAGATACTGGAAGCAGAGGCTCAGGAAGCTGTAAATGACGAAGGCTGTGGGGTGACAGGGGCAGCTGTGAGCCCATGGTTCATGGGACCATCCTGCTCCAGGTTCCTGCCAGACCCACATGAAGTTCATAGGCCCTGAGAGTAGAGGTGCATTGCCCATGTCCCTGAGGAATAGTCATAGCTGCAGAGGGCACCCCTTGCCAGCATGCATTCCCTGAGGCCTAGAGTCTGACACTCCAAGCCTGTTGCCCCCCACTTCCGCCTCACTCGTCCACCATGCAACGCCCCCCAGACTTGGCCCTGCACATTACCTTCATAGCAGTCACGCACAGAGTCGAAATAGACGTAGTATTCATGGCCACCGAGAAGGAGGAGGCTGAGCCAGGAGTCGAAGGCATAGATGGGCACAATGAGCAGCAGGCGGATGATGTAGCGCTGCTCGCAGGGCACAGTATAGGAGCGCAGGTGTAGGTAGATCTGGGTGAGTGAGAGGGCATGAGAGCTGCTGCCCACCACTCCTCTGCCTTGTGTGCACCAGCAGGGAAGTGTGTGGACAGAGCCACTCTGTGCTCCCTGTATTCCCTAGTCTTGCAGCCAGTGTGCTTATCATAGCAAGTAAATATTGTACTGTAGTACAATACTGTAGTCACATATAAAATATATACTTAACATATAAGTATATACTAAATTTATATTTCTGATTATGATACAATCATAATTTTTTTTTTTTTTTTTTTTTGTACCAGGAATCAAACTCAGAACCTCATGCTTGCCAGGGTGGTGTGGTGCCACTGAGGTATATCCCAGACATTTGCTGTCTTTCTTTTCCCTTTTCTTTGTTTCTTTGTTATGGCTGGCTCAGCCTGCCCAGGGGTTGGGGCTGGCACAGCATGTGGTGCAGGAGATCAAACCACTGTCTCCACGGTTGCCTAAGCAGGGGCTTTAGACTACTAAGCTATCATGCCAGTCCCTTCTATCTTTAGTCTTTTAGTCTTTTTTTTTTTTTTTGAGACAGGGTCTCAATATGTAGTTCAGGCTGGCCTTGACCTTACTATATAGCCATGCTGGCCTCAAACTTGCAGTGACCTTCCAGTCTCAGCTTTCTGAGTGCTGGGATTATAGGAGTGTACCATCATGCTTGGGTTAGCAATTTTTTTAAACCACTAGACATTGAGCACAGGGCCTCCCACATGTTGGTCAAGTGCTCTATCACTGAGCTATGCCCTGAGCCCTTCCTTCAGTAACTTTCATATGTGTGATACACTGTGATTTGTTGCCACCTCAGGGGTAAGACCAGCCCTGCTCTTGGGAACACGTGCTAAAAGGACAGGTACTCAATCATTCCTTTGCTCCTTCCTTCACCAAGAATTCCCTGAGCTTGGCCAAGTGCCAGTAGCAGGGAAGGACATGAAACATACTTGGCCCCTGACCAGGCAGGTCTTCTGCAGTGCAATCTGGCTCTTAACCTGGGGACAGTGAAGGACTTATGACCTTTGACCCTAGGAACAAACCTGCTCAGGAGTAAGGGGAAAGACATGAGGGTGCTTATCCTAGGGACATGGAGGGAATGACTGCTAGGGCCTCCATGCCAGGGGGCTGAGTGGAATATGTCACACAGTAGGGGTGTGCAGGAATGGAATACCGTATAGCCTGTTATGATGCCCAGAAACTCAGCCCTGTGAGGAAGTGTTCTGATGAAATGGGACACCTAAGAGCCAGGACGGTACACCCAGCAGGATCCCAAAGCATTGGGAATGCTAAAAGGAAATGGGACGAGGCCACCAAAGTCTCATCTCCGGGCTGTGAGAAATATGATTAGAGTTGTTACCTCTTAACTTTACTAGGTTTCCCCCATTTTCCACAAGGGCAGGACTGAGACAGGGCTGGGGAGTTGGGTGCACGGGTCCTGTGTCTGGGACGCTGTGCAGTGGCTTCCAGGGGAGAGGGCTGGGCAGAGGGCAGCTGGAGGGCGTGCTGCTTCCTGACTCAGAGAGGGAGGGAGGCCAGTGTCAGAGCCAGCTCCTTATCAGGCACACAGACCTCCCCTGTGTGCCGTGGGAGGACACAGCATGACCGGAGTCAAGAGACCTCTCCCGGGGCTGGCTCTGCTTGGTTGGTGACCTTGGCAAGCAGCTCTGTCCTCTCCAGCCTTGGCTTCCCCATCTGTAAAGCAAGGGGCTGAGCCCCTCTCTGTCCATTTGACTCTAAAAGAGTTGAATATCCGGGACAGGCCTGGCATTGGCTAGAGATTGAGAGTTGGGACAAGGCCAGAGCTCAGCCCTGGGCATCTCCACAGGCCCTGTCCAGGGCACATACCCTCAGGGACACCAGCATAGCCACATATGCAGCTGGTCCCAGGCTGCATAACCCAAGATCTCCCACATCCCAGCAGAAAGGGCTGGCCTCCACAGCACCTCTGTGGTCCTGGTTCTGCCTGGCCCACCTCAGGGACATACCATGCACTCCTTGGATTCTGATACCACTCATGTGCCACCCAGTCAGTGTCACACATAGGGCCACTGCCCCTGGGTTCATCTGCCTATGGATGCCCCACCCATGGCCAGGTTAGCCATCGAGAAGGGTTCTGTGCTCTCAGCAGCTCTCTGCTATCTTTTCCGTCTCCACCCAGCCAAGAACCTGGCCAGGCCTGACAGCCCCTCCAGTCCCTCACGACTCTCACCTCCTGCCTCCCAGGCATGTGCTTCTGCACCTCTCTCTGCACCTGAGGATGCTCAGGATGCTCCTGTCTCTGACTTTCTGTCCTGGTGTCCCCACCTCCCCCAACCTTCCTGGCTATTAAGCCTGACTGTTCTTGGGGTGTTTTCTCCCCTCACAGATAGCTCAGGCATGGAGCTATGGGTGCAGACTGAGGAGCAGCCCTGCCTGCAGGAGCCCTGTGCTCTCCCGCCAGGCTGAGCCCAGTCCCTTGCACCCCCTCCCCAAACTCCCTCCACCGCCCACCCCTAGCTCCTGTCCCCAGCTGCAGTTCCCTGTTCCCCTCTTGACTCCCCATGCCTTCAGCTCCATGCTGTCTCCTTCTAGCTTGAAGCTTCCTACAGAGCAGAGCCCAAGCCCTGGCCACTGTACCCTGGTGCCGCCCCTCTGGGGCATGGGGGGAGAATGTCTTTTTTCCTCCCAGCTACATGGCCTGGGAGAGATCTTTGTACCCTCAGCCTTGGTGTTCTTATCTGTGAAATGGAATGTACAGCTGACCTCATCAAGCAGGGTGTGGGGCCTAAGCAATGCCAGGAGGTGCCTTGCTACAATCTGCCTGGAGGAGATTTTCCTTTTTTAGGCCTGGCTTCCACATGGCAGATCCTGGAGGAGGGTTCTTCTCTGGTGCCTGTGCATAATGTCACCCTGAGGGCCCCGGGCACCATGCCTTGGTCCCAGTGGATCTTGGTGTCTGGTCCTGTGGGCCATGACTACAGGCCAGTGATGCATTGACTAAGTTGCATGCTAACCTGTGGAGAGCCCAAAGGAGGCTCAGAGTGGGAAAGGACTTACCTGGTGGCAGGTGAGCACCAGAGCAGCCCACACGAAGACACCAGAGACGCCTCGGGCCAGTGCTGTGGTAAGGAAGAGCTGGGGGGCTCCCTGGGAGCTGTTGCCCACGTGGTCCATCTGTGGCCCAGCAGGCACCATGGGTATGGCTGCTGGGGGACTGGGTGGTTGCCAGGTCGAGGGTGCCAGAGGTGCTCCAGTCATTCCCAGAAGCCCTGAGATATTACTCATCTGCAGAGGGGGAGGAGGTGGGGGAAGACTGAAGGCCAAGGGACAGCTCCTGAATGGCAGGGGCAGGGCAGGGCAGGAGTCACCAGAAGGAAGCTCTGTCAGGCCGTATCTACTGCAGTGCCTCTTCTTTAGCATGGCAGGGGCGAGACTCCCCCTGGCTACTGTTCCTGATAACTCTGGTTTCCAGGCCGTGGATCCACCAGTCTCTTATGGGAATTTGGATCAGACTGTCCGACCCCTCCCTTGGCCTGAGACAGCCCTTGGCACCATCTATGCAAGGGCCTTGGCTTCTTCCTGCCCAGGGGTTGGACCTCAGTTGCTTGTGTCTTGGGGACACCCCTTTGTTTCCTCCTTGTCTATAACAAACTCCATGTCTGATGCCTTGGGCTTTTGGGGAATCTGTGGCTTAGGAGCCAAAGACTGCTTCTACTCAGGTGTAGGAAATGGGACCCCTCTGTCCCACCTGCCTCGAGGGGTGGGGAGAAGCTCACTCATGGTGGCACAGTCCCCCCCCAACCCGCGCCAAGTGTGTCTCAGGCTGCTTGTCCATGCTTCCCTGGCCACCCCCTGCCTGCCCTCCGACGGATCACCTGCTCCTCAGGCTCTGGACAAGCTGCTCAGGCCTCTGGCGCAGATCCATTCCGATCCCAACAGCCCTAGACAACCTGCCTCCCTACTTCAGCCGGTGGTCACAGGGCCCAGGGCCTACCTGTGCAGGCAGGAAACTCCTGGCACAGCCCTGGCAGGCCCAGCCTCCGGGGACGCCGGGCTGGTCATTCCAGTGGCCACGTGGCTCCACTGACGGCCCACTGGGGGGTGGGGCAAGCTGCTATCAGGACTGTATCATAGCAAGGCCTCACCTGTCCAGTGGCCCACCTGAGGAGGCCCGGGAGGGGAGGAGCCAGACCTGTCCCCTCCCTGTGACACTCTATCCCTCAGGCTGTTTGCTCAGTGACAGCTCGCTCCCAAGAACCAGCAGGCCTGCAGGTGCCCTTCACCTGACTGGGCCAGCTGGCTGGGCTATGGCCACTGCAGGATGGATGGGAGGCGTCTGGTTGGGCTGAGCTAGAAGCTCCAGGTCACAAGGGCAGGAGGAGTAGGGAGCTCCAGCACAAGGTCTTTGCAGTAATGAGAAAGTGGGATGCTCATGGTGACTGGAAATGCTTATTGCCACTGGGCTAATTTATGAAGGGGCAGATTGTGCTATGTGAGTTTTAACAAAGCACTAGACACCAAGGGGTGCACTGGAGACATTTGGTGTATTGTAGAGAGGGGTTCAAGGGTGACAGCCTAGGTCACTGGGCCTGGCTGAGTCTGGAACTGGAGCTGCAGGCTGAGCTGTCCCACCACTCCGCTCTTGGGAGGAGGTCCTGCTCTAGTTACTGCCCACAGTGCTGTGGGTGCTGGTCGGAGGTAGCTGCTGTGAGGGTTTAGGGCCACACACTTTCTACTGTTCCTGCCACCTGACCACCCCTTAGGCCCCAGAAAAAAGATTCCTTTCAAAGTGGGACCTGGGGACTTGGTTCATCCCTGTGTTCAGCATTCTCTGGAACCACTATAGGTCTGGGATCATCAATCCCTGGGTCACCGTCCATCCACATTTCTCCCAGTGAGCCCCGGTTCTCAGTAACTCCCTCCCCAACACACTGGCCCTGGGCCCTCCTGAGCCTGGCCCTCTTTGAGATGACTGTGCCCAGTACTGTCTGCACCAACTTCTCTAGGTGGCTCCTTGTCTTATAGTCTCGGTGTCACCCTCACACGGCCTTCAAGTGTCATATGACAGCCTATGTGTGTTCTAGCCTGCTGTCATGGCCCTCTAGGCTGTGGGACCACTGGACAGGGACAGAAGCCAGTGTTTGCAATGTCTGCAGCCAAGGTGAACTCCTCTTGTGTGTCAAAGGTGCCCACTCTGAGCCTCTTGTCCTGCCTCTGGGCCCTGCAGAGACACCAGCTGTGTGGGGGCAGCACTTTCTGGCCCTGATATTGTTACTGTCATTATGAACAATTAAGAAGACAAGCTAGAGACCAGGGATGTAGCTCAGTAGCACAGCACCTGCCTGGCAAGCACAAGGCCCTGAGTTCCATTCCTGGTACAAAAAAATAATAAAAACAAAAATAAAAAGAAGACAAGACAGTGGCTTGGGGGCTTTGAAGGGTAAAGGTGGATATAGGGACATAGACAGGGCTTCACAGGACCCATTCATGCTCTGGTGAGGAAACTGAAGGCTTTGCTCATTCCTGTTTTGTTTCCAGAACCCAGCAGGAGAAGAAGCTGTAGGCCTTTGCCCAGGCAGATGGTGGGATGACTGAGCAGATCAGAAGCACTGCGGTCAGGTGTCTGAGGGACTTCCCAGGATGGCTGAGGGGCCCTCACTCTAGGGAGGCTGAAGGCCCTGATGTTGGATTCGGACTAAGGGATTCCCAGAGCTCTGTCGGCCCACTGTGACGAGCTGCCTGAGCTGGCTTGCGTTGGGTCTGCAACCCTTGGGAAGCCCCATCAGTCTCAGGTATCACTTGCTCCCATGATGGCCACTTCTGTCCCAGCCTGGAATATTGTCAGCCAGTGTCTTTAGTAAACACTCAGAAGGTGGCTTTGGCTGCATCTCCCTTCCCCTAAGCTCAGACCTTGCAGGTATTTTATGAACTGGGTCTTTGAAAAGTGGTGATGGGCCTCCTGCCACCCCTTCTACTCATCTTCATTCTCCTGCCTGGGTCACCTTCTCTATTCTCCTGACACAGGCACTCCTAGAGGCAGCCTGAGCCACTTCGGCAGCCCCTTTGTCCCTCTGGGCCTCTGTATTCCCTTCTGTCAGATGAGTTTAACACAGGACCCAAGCAGGGCAGGAACTGGGTGTCAGTCTGCACCCCTGCAGCCACAGCCAGCCCAGCCTCTGTTCCCACTAACACATGCCTCCCTCTTGTTCCTGCATCTGCAGGGCCCAGGCATTAGCCTGGGCAGACATGATCAGTGCTAGTGTGCACTTATGCTTGTGCTGCTGTATCCCCACCTGCAAGATGGGGCAACCATGCCTGCTTCTTGGGGCTCCAGGAAGGACATAGTGCAATCTGAATACCACCACCCATGACTTACCTTCCTGAGCACAAGTCCCTCCTGGTTCTGGGTCTCCCAGGGTGGTCCCACCATGCCTAGCTCTGCACTGGCTCTGCCTGGGCTGGGCATCTTCCTAGTGGATCTGATGCCCATCCTAGGAAGGACACACAGGTGGGCAGGGTCCAGTGTCTAGCCCTCCTCCTGCCTTGGGAAGCTACTGTCACTCCTCCCCTAGGGTCCCTGTGGCCCTCCTGCCAGGGCTCTACCCAACTGTCCTGTAGCTGGTGTTGGCCTGTGGTCTGGATCCAGTGACCATGCCTGATCCTATATCCCTGGGATGCACACTAGCTCCCACAGCCCAGTGGGACCACCTACGGGAGGATGGTCTTGGATGGGTGCTTGCCCTAGCCAAGGTGGTGACACTGATTTTAACAGAGCAGAGCATTCTGATGGGATATTAGGGCTGTGAGGGCATGTTGAGGGGACTTCTCCTGGGTTTAGCATGTGGGCCCAGCCATGGCTGGGGCTGGGATAGCTCTCCTTAGCCTAGCCTAGGGGTCAGGGTGCACTTATAACCACACAGCCACCCCAGGGGCCCAGAGCTCTGCACAAGACCACATACTGCTGTGGTCAGGCACAAGGGTGCTGAGTCCCCAGCTGAGAAGCTCTCATCTGGAAGCCATGGTTATGGCCCACACCACTCAAGAGGCAGGCGGGGGCTGGGGAGATAGCTCCGTGGTAAAGTGCCTGTCTGGCAAGTACAAGGTCATGAGTTTGAAAACCCTGGTCCCGAGGAAAAAAAAAAAAAAAAAGAATTTCCAGACAAGAGTGGTAGCCAGATCCAGCCTGATTTCCCAAGGGGAAGGTCAGACATTGAACAAGTGTGTGGCAGGACAGACTGCCTGCCCATATCCGGGGTATGGGACCTCTGACCATTTTTTATACAGCCAGGAAACCAGATTCCTACTATTCCAAAAAAGCTCAGGGGCCCAGGGGAGCCAAGATGCCCCAGAACCAGTCTCATATCCCTGTACCTTGTCCTTCCTGCTTTAGCCCTGCCTTTGCCTTAATGCCCGTGGCTCTGGGCCTGGCTGTTGGTAGTACCCAGGTGTGTGACCTGTCCCCAGTTAGCCATCTTGCTTCTCTCTACACAGGGGTTAACTATGCCTTGCAACCTCATCTCTAGTGCCCAGTTGTCCCCAGGTTCTGTACCCCAGGCTGAGTAGCACCACGGCAGCCCAGCTGATGGGACTTGCCTCAGACCTATAGATAAAATCTCCCTGGCACCTGGATTTTCTCACTGAGTCCCATGACTCTCCCTTAGGGCCCTCCCTAGCAGATGCCCTAAGTAGCCAGTGGCACTTATTGTTGAGCTTCCTGTTTGGGGCCATGCAGTGGCCAGGAGCCAAGGAACACCACCCCTAGGGCATGAGGGTGTGGGGGGCCATAATCCCTGGACGCTCAGGCCAAGGAGTCACAAGCAGGAGGGGGCTCAGCCAGAGACAGTGGATGAGCTGGCGCCTGGACCTGCCCACAGCCCTGCAGGTTATGGAAGACATGGGTGACACACTGTTCACCATCCTAGGGACCAGAAATCTACCTACCCCTACCTCCTGCCACTTCCACACACGCCTTCCCACAATCATGTAGGCAGCACTGCCTCCTGGTGGCCAGGATGCTACTCATACCTGGGGAAGAAGCAGCCTTTTGACAGAAGCTTTGCCAACTTGCATCTCAGTTTCCACATGCAGCCAAATCCCTGTGTACAGCTGTGCAGGTCACAACACACAGAACGGAGACAGAGGCTGCCCTTTGCCTGCTACTCTTCTTAGGTGGCTGCAGGCCACTTCAAAGTACATCTCTGTGTAAAGTCCTCCTGTCAGACTAGCCAGGGGCCTGGGACTGAGCTCCAGCTGCCCAACTGGCCTGGTGTCTGCACTCACGTGAGGTGGGGGTGGGCTCAGCTTCTGGCCCCTGGGCTGCTGCTGTGAGTGTCCACCAGCCTCAGGATCCAGGGTGGGCTATTCTGGGAACACAGGGATACCATTCTCCACACTGTTGGTTTGTGTCCTTCCTGCTGCCAAACATAGGACCCAGACAACCTGCTGGGACCTGTCCTTACCTGCCTTTCCCCACAGCAGCTGCCAGCCTTGGGTGTGGCCCTGCCAAGACATTTTTTGGTGGCATCCTGTAGCTGGTGGGGCATGGACTCTGGGTTCAAGATAGGATGGGGGCAGAGAGGCATAACTCAGAATTTCAGGAGTGGGTTTTTACTCCAGGAACCCCCCACCCCACTGGAGTGTCAGGGGGCCGTCTGGAAACCATGTCCCTCCCACTTGAGTCTCACATGCACACAGCTCACCTCCTTGGTGGCTCTCAGCTGCTGGCAGGGACCATGACAGGCTTGTAGCTCGGTTTCCAAACACAGGACACACTTTGTAGCTTTTAGGTCTGGCAGGGCCGATCTACACAGCGTAGTCTTTACCCCTCAGGTGCCCTTTTCACAGCAGCTAGGCAGCAGGGTCCCCGCATATCTTCTCTGCCCAGAAACTTCTCTTAGCCCTGCTGAGCCAGCCCTACCTGCCCAAGCAGCCTCTACTGGGCCACACCCTTGGCTACCCAGCCCAGGCTCTGGGGCCAGCTTTCATCCTTGCCACACCCACCTGCCCCTCCTTCCAGCCTGCAGGCCTGGACCTAGAGCCCCTGATATCAAGATGGCTTTCTGGTGGCTATCTACCAAGTGAGGGGTGGTCACTACCATCAGGGTCACATCACCAGGGTATGGTGATGCCTGTATCCTGCAGGAACTGAGGTTCTAGGTGACCAGCCTGTCTCCCGCCGGCCCTTTCTTCTGTCCACAACTCTCCATTTCCACTTCCTTGGTCCCTGCATCCCTAAACAGCTTCAGAGAGGCTGAGCACAAGGATCATTGCCATGCTCTGGTCACAGCCATATGCATACCAGTTCACAGGACTAGTGGAACATGTTTTGGACCTTACCTTGGCTGAGAACCATGGTTCTTCAGGCCCTGGGGATAAGGACATGCACTGGTGCGGCTCAGGGAGGTTTCTACTCTGTCCCAAGTTTCACCTGTGAGAAATATTCCTTGTCCTTATATTGTGAGGGTTGAAGGTTGACAGACAACAGAACAGGTACCTGAGTTCTGGCTGTGGATTCAGAGAGGTCTACAAGTTTCTGTGGGGCCTCTTGCATTGCTTGGTAGCTTTTCCTGGAGCTTTCTTTTCCTCCTCCTCACTTCCTGTTTCTTCCAGTGCCTCTCTCCTAGTCCTGCCTTGTGTTTCTTTCTGGGTCCTGGCATGAGAAAGGCAATCTGTCCTCAGCTCCCCAGGCCTGTGTATCTAGGTAGGCCCAGCCTCACAGCTCAGCACTGCCTGCCCTGGGCTCCTGGGGGCCGCATGTGCGTTGCTGCACACACACAGAACAGTCCCAACACATTCACCAAAGAAGTCCTCATCAAACATGGGCTTAGTTTTGAAACGACAGTGCTCTCAAGGCTCAAGCGTCATGGGCCTCAACCTTTCTGCAGGAACCCTCATTTCAGCCAGGACACCTTTTACCCACAGGCAGGCCTGTCCTGTTTTTCATGCTATGATGCCAAATGATAAGCTCCAGTGACAGCACTTCTCTCCAGCCACTGGCACACCTGCAGGCCTGACTTCACCCCACCTGTTGGGCCTTCTCCCCTTTTCCAATCCCTCTCCAAAGACCTCAGCTACGCAGTGTGGGCCAGCTCACTCCTCCCTGTGTGGTCTCAGCCTGTGCAGCACAGTAATTAGTATGGGGGAAGCAGGTGGTCAGGCTCCAGGATACAGAAGCTGCCTGATCCCAAGAACAGCTGCCCTTCTGGAACTTTCTGCGTCCAAGATGTGCTTGAGCCCTGGGAAAGGGTGGGAATGAGGGAGGGATATGGGACAACTCATGCAGCTCAACAGAAAACTGGGAAAACTAGGGAAGTGGGTGACCCAAGGGCACAGACTTGCAGACCCTTTCCTGCCTGCCCCTGTGCAGGTTGGCACACATTAGACTGTGAGGGCCTGGAAATTGTAGTGTGATGGCTGGGTAAATACCAGGCACGGCCCCTCATTACAGATCTCCAAGTGCTGGTGGCTGGGAGCAAACTGTGAGGGGAACTAGTGCACTGTGACTCCTTGGGGAACCAGCCTCATCTGGGGGATGTGTGGGTGTGTGGGGGCCCTGGCTGAGCTCCTGAAGGCATTTACTATGGACTATCTTTTGTGGCACTAGGATCAAGCTCAGGGCCTGGAGCGACTGAGGCACGTGCTATATCTCTGACATACCTCAAGCCTGTTTGTTCACACTAGCAGAGCACTTTGGGCTGCTCTGAGTAAGTGTAATTTAGAGGAGGCCCTGGGGAACTGGGTTCAGCTCTAGGTCAGCTTTAGTATCACCTTCAGGCCAGGCCACCTCAGGGCCACACAAATAATACAGGCAGAGCTGCCTTCTTGCGCCGATCGCTACTTACTACCCTGGCCAGCACTTACACCCTGGCATCTCCAAGCAACTCCCTCATCTTTCTCAACTGTCTCTACTACCTACCTCTTAAGTGTGGGGGTGTGGAGGAGGGGTCACAGGACCCACTTAAGAGGCAGGCTCTTAAGAGGCTCTCAAAGGAACAGCCTGAATTAGAACCAGACAGGAGCCTGGAGGAAAGACTGACCTTGGCATCTGAAAGGATTGTTATTGCTATGATTAGTTAAAACGACACAGGGATAAAGAACTACAGATGGGTCTGGTGGGATGGTAAGAACACTAGGGTCCCAGGCCCCCAGCTCTTCTCACTACCAGGGTAGCTTTGTGGTTTCCTCTCATGCCTCAGTTTCCTTGTCTGCAAAGCACATAGTATTTTTGGTTTTTGTATTGGAGATCGAACTCAGGACCTTGCACTTGCCAGGCAAATGCTTAAGCCACTGAGCTATTTCCCTGGCCCAAGGGGTGAGTTTTGAGGGTTGAACAGAAACAGGCCATGTGAACTACTACCTCGTTTGTGGACCAGATTGGGAAACTAAAACCACATACCTGAATTCAAACCTGACTGGGGCAGACCCAGGTCAGCTTCCCTGGATCTATACTGTGAAGAGAGTTGTGGCTCTTTGGTAGAATCGGTTTTAGAGGACAAGTTTGGATACTTACAGACTGATAGTGAGTGAAGAAAACTTCTGCCCCAAAGCCTGCTCTACAGTGCTAACCTAATGATGCTAAGTCTTCACTTGTGGTCAAGCTGAATTCTCCAGAGCAGGCTCCTGCCCCACTGCAGCCCACCCTAGTGGACCCAAGCACTTTCCTCACCCCAGCAGCTCGTGATCCCACCTGTCAGTCCTTCTTGAGTTTATGTTTCTGTGGCCTTTAAGATCTGCGGGGTTCAGGTCCTCCACAGTGCTGTCGCCAACTGGGATGAAATGTGTGGGTTCTATAGGAGGTGGCTTTGTAGATGTGGGGAGGGCATCTGGCAGTCTATGGGGGCTGCCCTTCTAGCTAGGCTCTAAAGAGGACACTGGCTGAAGCTGTGGTCTGAGGACATGCTGTCCGGAGACCCTGACCCAAGCTGGCCATGAGAGTGGGTCCTGCCTGCAAAGGCTATATCTGGGATCTCCTGAGGGCATGGTGGTGGGGCACAGGCACAGAGATACTCCTGCTGCAGGAAGGAGCATCTCTGCCACCTTCAGCAAACCCACTTTCTCAATTCACTCTCTTCCTGGCCTAGAGAAGGGTTCCCAAGAGCAAGAAAGATCACAGGTCTTCAGAAGCTACCAGTTCAAAGTCAAACCAAATACAAAGATTCTTTCCTAATTTCACAAACACCCAGGTATCACTTGGGCCTTCTGTGCATTCATCCCAAGAAGGGCACCATGTACTTCTCTAAAACCCAGTCTCCTCAGTCACCCCAACTTGCCTCTGCCTTCTCACCAGAGACCATCAGAGCTTCAAAGATTTCACTTTGCAGCTTCAAAACTCCTAACTGGACTGGGACTGGTGATGTTGGTCCTGCGGCAGGAAGGAGAGCCCATGGTCTAGGTTGCCATTCACAGGCCAATTCTGGGGCACAAATGCCACTCTAAAGCCAACACCTGATCCCAGCCCTTAACAGTCCTTTCAAGTACCTCCTAGGACTATTTCTAAAGAGTGGACCTGATCCTACTCAAAACCCCCTAAATTCCTCACTGAGCTCAGGATCATTCTACAGCCACCTGTCCCTCACAATAGTCTTCTTGTCCAGCCTTAGTAACCCACCTGCAGTGACAACCTTGTTGTCCTTGTCACAACCCTGATTTCTGTACATTGTTCCCTCTGATCACAGAGACAGACAGAGACAGAAACAGAGAGAGAGAGAGAGAGAGAGAGAGAGAGAGAGAGAGAGAGAGAGAAAGAGAGATGGATGGATGGATGGACCGACGGACAAACTGACTCCTGGCATTCTTTATGAAAGTACAGAACACCAGCTGGATGGAAGCCACCACTGAAATACTGAGGACCCACTGGGGAGGAACAGATGACAGCATGCACAGAGACTCCCCTAGGACTTGCCTCACTGATTAACTATGGATAGCATTTTTGCCAAACATAAAGTTTTCCTCCCACCTGAGGTACATGATAGTGAATTCAGTGTGATCAGAATTTCTCAGTGTTATTAAGAAAGATGGTGAAGTACAATCCGATATTTTTAATAAAAAAACTCCTCCACCAAGTGACACTGTCCACGGAGGGCCATGAGTCATGCCAGCTGACTCATACTGTCCATTCCCAAGTACGTGCAAGGATCAGAGCCCTGTGAGAACCATTCCCAACGTTTCTACTGCTTCTGCCACCCACTGTGATATAGCCATAAAAAGCAAGGGTCTGCCTGAATAGATGTTTTTTGTGGCAACAGTGAAAGCTCTTCCTTTTGACTGTGCCAAAGGACAGGTCTATGAGACCCTGCCAAGGCACCGCGTCTAGCTGGTCTCATTGAGTGGCATGTGCTCTTGACTCCAGGTCACCACACCTGGCACACTCGGATCACTTCCTTCAAGGCCTTCAACCCCTCCATGCTCTTGTCCTTCACTGCCATGGCGAGGAGGACTGCTCTGTTTCCAGCTTCTTGAGACACAAATGCCACCAAGTTCTTTGCAAAGACATGGATGAGAGGCTGGTGAAAGGGAGGAAACCATGGTAACTGCAGAAATCCTGGATTTTTTTTTCCCTGATGCTTTCATTAAGTAATTCTGGCTTCCCACACTACTATTAAGCCTGATGTGGCAATGACTCAAGAGCTTCATGAGGCACTAGAACTCCAGGTATAAACAAACCACTACAGAGGCATCATTAAGCTTATTTCCTTGGTGCCGTCTTTGTCTCTCTCCCCACCTATTTCTAATTGGGAAGGACTCATGAAAGACAAGCCTGCAGAGGGAAATGCTGTCAAGTGTCATGGAGCATGTGCAGCCACTCATTAACATGATGTATCACGATAAGGTCAAACTGAGGAGGCATCCCGCATTACAAAATCAATACCTCCACTTATCTGCTGGATAAAATGCTGACAGGCTAGGAAGAGCATCCCCAAGGGCAGGCAGATGCCCTCAAACCCACAAAGGTCCCCGAGAAGGCTGTCACTGTTGCACTGTGTGTGTGTGTGTGTGTGTGTGTGTGTGTGTGTGTGTAGTTTTACAGCCTACTGACAATTTGCTGCCAGGAGAGAGGTTTCTCTTCCACCCTGAGGTCCCTTCCCAAACACTACCTCATCCTGCCCAAGAAGGACTTTTGTGGTGAGCACCGGCTTGCTGATGTCATTGGCCACGTTGCTGGGCTCCAGGGAGACCAGGGTACCCATCTTCCCGAATTGGGTCACCACCACCAAAATGTGGCTGCTGAAGGCTGTGCAGACCACCTGCGTGGGGACTCCGCACACCACTTCCGTCTTCTGTTTCGATACCACCAACGGTTTGCTTTCCATGGTCCCACTCTTCAGTGGAGGCTTTAATTTGGTTTAAAAGGACAAAGATAACAAGGACTGAGTCAAACAGCGTAAGATATTACACGAGGCTCCAATGTAAGTAAGTCTCATGTAGCTTTTAAAGCAGACGCACAAACAGGTCTGCAGAAGCTTCACGCGGGACTCTGGCAGCAGCAGAATGAGTAAATACGCCGCTCCCCCCGCCCCCCGCCCCCCGCGTCCCGCGCCCCCCTTCCCCCTTTACTGGGGCTCGAGAGACCGCTTGCCACACTCATACATCCACTTCTGTTTACCGGAGCCTAGGAAACTATCCAATCTTCGTAGAAACAGACCTCCCCTCTCCCCGATGCAGATTAAGAACTAGGAGAAGCCGTGCTCACCGCTACACGTCGCGCGGGATCAGGCGCCGCGGGAGCGACTCGGCCCACCCCCTCCTGCCGGAAGTGTAGGCCGCGAGCTTCCGGTCTTGGACCTCTGGGCGTCTGGTCCGTGGGGCGCTGGCACCGTAGTGCCTCGGGTTCCGCGCTAAGTGATGGCCCTGGTGTCGGCTTTGCGGGAAGGATCCTGCAGCCAAACTCAGGGTCTCCCTGGCGGCACCCGCGTGCTGAATGCTCGCGTGGGGTATTGCGCGAGCCCGGTGCACATTGCAGCGCGCCAGATGCTGAGCGTTTACCTACTTTTTTTGATATCAGGAATTGAATTCAGGACCTTGCGCTTGCCAGGCAGGTAACTGTACCACCGAGCACAATTCCCTGGATTGTCTGAGCGTTTACGATGAAGTAGCGCCTTTAATCTTTATGGCTCAGGTTCAGGGAGCTGAGCTACCGGTGCCTGCGGTGAGGCCGCGGCAGAAGAGACACCTTCTCTGCCAGGTGTCTGCATCTACTACCAGTGCCTGCATGCTGGGGCTGGCATTAGCAGCAGGATGCACGGGTCAGTGTCGAAGAGTAGTTTGAGCCGTGAGACCTTCTGCGGCGGTGAACTCCCTGAAAAACACTCTCAAGCTTTGTTGACCGCACATTTGGCCTTCAGGGAGCCTCCAGCCCTGAGATTCTCTACTCTCTTGGCTGGTTTAATGCTTCCCTTTCCAGCCTGATTTATTTATTTTTTTAAAAAAGAATTTTATTTTTCTTGTTTCAGAACTTTTATTTATTTATTTTTATGGCCAGCTCAGTCTGCCCTGAGGGCAGGGCTGGCGCAGCATGTGGTGCCAGGGATCGAACCGCGGTCCCTGCAGCCGCCTAAGCTTTCCTAAGCAGGTGTTTTAGACCACTGAGCCATCCTGCTGGCCCCTTCAGCCTGATTTAATACTTCCCTTTCCAGCCTCCGTCCAATCAGGTGAAGCCCACTCCTTCCAAAATGATTTCTTTCTTTCTTAAATCTTAAACTTTATTTATTTATGTTATGGCCGGCTCAGCCTGACCTGAGGGTGGGGTTGGCACAGCATTTGGTGCTGGGGATTGAACCGAGGTCCCTGCGCACTTGCCTAAGCTTTCTTAAGCAGGAGATTGAGACCACTGAGCTATCTCACCAGCCCCCAAAATGACTTCTGAGGTTGGCGTAAAATAACAGGGCCACATGCAAAACATGATCAAAATAGACTATAAATCAAGAAGTTCGTTTTTTAACATTCTTGCAGTGGGCACACAAAGGAAAAGATTAGAGTTTCGTGGTACTAACACTCAAGAAGCAGGAAGCATATCAATTTCCCAGCAGTCTTTTTCGCCTGTTCTAAATTTAAACACATATCCACCCACACACCCCAAAAGTAAAATGCCAATGTGTTGCTTTGCCAAGTGAAATCTTCAGAGGGGGCACTGATTTTTATTCGCCTACTTGTGTATTCTCTTTCAGGCAAAAGAGGCTAAGGAAATCTGACTCCCACCCAAACAAAGACCTCAGAAATAGACTTAACATCCACCTCAATAAAAGAGATGTTGGAGAAAAGGTGGACTACTTTTTCATGCCACTGTGGGTGATTTAGTGTAGATCATGATAAAGACCTGGTATGAAGGAAAACAGGTGAAAGGTTGTCCTAGGTTGAGTAGTGTGGTCTAGGCAGGGGCCTTGCTGGAGGCCTAAATGGATGTGTGGGCAGAATTTACACACTTGGAAGGATGGATAGAAGCAATCTCCAAGTTGATTGCTTTCCATTGCATAGGATAATTGTGCTGGAAAGAACGACCCCTTATGTGGGAATCAAGTAATATCAACAAGGGAACAAGATTTTTGAGAAGTTCTTGAAGAATGAACAAACAAAGAAAAACCACCCTCAAATAGCATGAATTTGTCTTCTAGTCAATAAATCTTGGTCATATATGCAACTGTGCATTAATTTGTAGAAACAACAATGAATCAAGTGCTGACTTGGCAGGGTCTTAATTTTTCTAACAAATTGTGTGCTAGCTCAACACATTATCTTTCCCATTGTGTGTGATTTTCCAAGCTCTGTTATAAAGAGGGTTGGTTTTTTGATAATTTGCAAGTGTGGCATTAATTTTCCTAAGAGCCTCTCATAATCATTTGATATTCAAATTGTTTCTTGTTGAAGTGCCAGCAGGCGTTGGCCTTGGCAGTTTCCTCCTCCTCAATCATTTGCCTGTCTGGCTTTGCCAAACCCTCCCACACTTCCACTGGCTTTAGGCTCTGTCTGAGCACCCCCCCCCCATTACAGTCCTTGAATCTTCAGAAGGATTTACAATTGACTTTAGCTTTCACTGTACTTACAATATGATTCTGGGTCCTTTCATGGAAAGTGGGGAAAGATACTAGAGCTACATGAGGAGTGGAGACCAGTATATGAACAGTATGTGGACAATCAAATCACTAGTGTAGCTCAGCTTGGTGGTGCCTACCTGTAATTTCAGCAGTCTAGGAGGCTGAGGCAGGCAGATCAAAACCTTGAGGCCACCCTGAGCAATTTAGTAAGTTGATTTAAAATAGAAAATTAAAAAAGTCTAAGAATGTAGCTCATTGTAAAGACCCAGAACTCAGGTCCTAGTACTGAAAAAAAAAAAGTTATTAGCGCAACCCTTTTGTATTATGGTATTTTCCTATGCAACTATATAACAGCAGGGACTTAGATGACCAAATCTTTAGACTATGAGGATTTCCTACATGTGATCTCTCAGACTGGGTAAAAATTTGAGGCTTCAGAATCAGCCATTTTGGCTCTCACTAACTAATTTCGAGGAGTTTATTCTGTTAGCCTTGAATTTTCAACTCGGACATAAAGATATCATTGTACTTGTCCCATAGGCTTTCAGGAGGAGGTTTGTATATAGTGACTCCCTGGAACATCATAAATTTAGCTGTCAAATTCATTATTAACCGACTCTTCTCCCTATCCTTAAATAAATAAAAGCCTGCTGCAGTACACAGATGATCAACAGCATGAGCACAAGCATCGGGACCCAGTGGGGCCCTCATGCAAGGCACTGTCAGCTCTTCTACATTGTGGGAACCTGCTGTCTTCCAGGTGCTGGGAGGGTGACCACCAGGGCCCTCACTGTCCAGGGTGTTCTTGAGCAATAGTTCTGTGGACACAACATTTGCTCTGTGTGTCTGTGCTATATGATAATAGGTAGAACCATTTCATTTATATAAATCATGTCTTCCTCATTTCTCTCTGACAGCCTTTTAAAATGAACTAGTAACTAGAAATATATTTGTGATGTAGGTCTGAGTCAGGTGTTAGATGCAGACACTGTATAGAGATTATGTATTTCTTTTAGTTTATAGATGCTATAGATTTGGGTATTATTTATATTATGGATTTTAAAATTATATTTAGATCACTAATTTTTTTTTTTTTTGAGACAGGGTCTCTGTGGAGTTCTAGCTGGCCTTGAATGGATGGCAGCCTTCTTGCCTCTGCCTCTCAAGTGCTGGGATTACAGACATTCATTGATTTTTTTTTGAACAAATGAAGGAAGCTATATCGACCAGGATTTCTTCAAGTGTATGTGGCAGATGCTTGTGCAGAATATCTTGCAGAAGTGAAGATCTGGAGACCCCAAGGATTCTTTCTGCCTGGACATTGCATGGGCCTTGGATTGGTTCTTAACTGCTTGTGGCCTTCTTTTAGTAAAATTGGCCCTGGTCCTGGTTCTTCCTCAGCCACTTCTCTTGCTCTGTTTTCAGTAAAAGGCCTAGGATAGATTCCCTCTATAATGTGGGTCTCACATCTGTCCCCGAACTAATTGTTCTTTTTAAAAATGAAGTGGAGCCAGGTGTGTTGGGGTACACTTGTCACCCTAGCACTGGGGAGGCTAAGGTAGGAGAACTCCCCCGATTTTGAGGCCAACCTGGGCTATATAGTAAATTCAAGGCAAACTTGGACTATATAGAAAAACTGTTTAAAAAAAAAAAAAAGTGGATGGCTGGTGAGATGGCTCAGCGGTCTAAAGCACCTACTTAGACAAGCTTAGGCAACTGTAGGGATTGCAATTCGATCCCTGCAACCATATGCTCCCAGCCCCACCCCCAGGGCAGGCTCAGCTGGCCATGACATAAATAAATAAAGTTAAGAAAAAAAGTGGAAAAATGCAAAAAGTGACTTTTTTGTGCATTTGAGAGCTGAAACATATTTCTAAATTATGCAGGTCAAAGAAGATATCATAATGAAATTCTGTGCTTTTAGAACCCTGTCTTAGTTACTTTTCTCTCATTGCTGGGGCAAATATCCAACACTCAAAATGAAGGAAGGAAAGGTTTATTAGATCACAGTTACTGGAGGTTTCAGTCCATAGCTGGCTAGCCCAAGGCTGAGTGGAACAGAGCAGAGAGCAGCAGTTCATGGCGGTGGAACAGCAACAGTTGTGGCAGAGGCAGCCAACCAATCAGGGGAGCAGAGCAACAGCTTCAGTGTGTCTCTCTGTCTCTCTTTATATTACATTCAGGCTTTCCATCTCAGCCTATCTGCCTTAGGCTACACCCATAATCCCAGAAGTACTCAGACCATAATCCCATCAGTATTAAAACACATAATCCCAGTGACTCATGAGTCAAGTCTCAATCTATAAAAGTCCCTGCCCATGACCACATGAGGCTTTGGGGAGACAACTAGACATAAACCATAGCAAACCCCCTATTCAGGACCCCTCTGGAAGCCATCAAACCTATCTCTGCATCTGCTATACTGATGTCTCATAGAAATGGAGTCATCAGTGGCCTCTGGCTTCTGGCTTTCTTTCCCTGAGCACCACACTTCCAAAGTCTGTCCAGGCCTTTCTTCCTTTGGAAAAAACACTTTCTTGTTGAGTTCTTGCAAGGATTACATGGCATTTACATTTGCCAAAGGGCCTGGTCTAAACCCTAACTCATAGGAGGTGCTAAATAGAGCAATTGCCGTATCCTATCTGCCTGGGAGTGTGCAGAGGGGAGTGGTGACCCATGTTTCTGAGCTCTACTCTCCCAAGCTTTTGTGAGAAGCAGAGACTAGCATTGGCTCCTGCTCATCCCTAAATTCCTCTTCATGGGCCTGCTAAATGTCAGAGCAGACTCAGCACCACCAGAGTCCTATCTCCAGAGATGCGGTATGATCGAAGCCTATGAAGACCACAACCCAGAAGCAGCAGAACATTCCAGAGTAGAATGGCCATGGGGGAATGACAAGGGCCCTTTTGCATGCTGGTGGCCCCGGGGCTGGTTGACAGCATGGGCCTGGACTTCAGCTTTTATGCCTAATTTCACTGGTGCTCTTGGCTTGTCACCACTGGACCTGGCCTCCTGGCCTCCTGACTACCTGGCCTCTTCATCCTGTGGCCAGCTGTGTCTCTATACAGCCACAGAGCCGCAGTGGCTCTGTGTGCAGTGGGTACAGAAGCACTGGACTACACAGCAGGGCAGACATGAGTCATTCTCATTACACAGTTCTGGAAGACCAAGACTGCCTTGCTCAGTATCCTGTGTCCTAGAAAAATATAACAATCCATTAATTTTCTTCAAACCGTGTGATAACTTAAGTTGCGGGGTGGAATAGAAGTGACATGTTTGCAGCTGAGGCTTTTGGAAGTTAAAGGATCAAAAGCAACCTATTTAAACATATATATGTATATATATATATATATATATATATATATATATATATATATATATATATGTAATTACAGAGACAAAACTGTGAGTTGCCTACATGAAATCTACATTTCCCTGAGGGAAATTAATAAGCACTATTAAAATCTAGTTTATAAGAAGGATCCAGGGAGAGGTTTGTCCAGGAGGGGAAAAAAATCCTCTACCTGGGATGCTTTCAAAGATCATTTCCAAGACACTCAAGTTGGGGCTGGAAGGAGAGGCATGGAGACTGGTGTGCTTCACTGTGAGCCCTGGCGATCCTGACCTTTGCGATTTTATGTCACTTTTATAGAAAGTGAGTACTTTCTATAACAGGCCACAGTAAACACAAGGACTTGGGCCGGGCGGGATGGCTCAGTGGTCTAAAGCACCTGCTTAGGAAAGCTTGGGTGGCTGCAGGGACTGCGGTTCGATCCCCGGCACCACATGCTGTACCAGCCCTGCCCTTAGGGCAGGCTGAGCCGGCCATAAAAATAAATAAACAAACAAATAAAAGTTCTGAAACAAGAAAAAAAAT
>PVJA010000638.1:82062-95854 GCA_004027025.1 Myocastor coypus | reverse complement strand
ACATCAGGCACTGTTTGTTTAGTTCTTGAAGCAATGAAACCTTAATCCATGTACAATTTCTGAAAGCTTTTATTTCAATATTTTAAGAACTTATTTCCCCTGGCAAAGAAGCCATCCGGTTATCTGTGTCTAGCCATACGCCATCAATAAATTGAGGCCTATTATTGCCACTGGTCTTCTCTTCAAGGAGAGGATGTGGGGCAAGCAAGTCGCAGGTCACATCCAGGGACCCTGGAGGAGCCAAGCGGTCCCAGCACTACCTCTGCTCTAACTTGCTGGCCATCTACGACAGTTCCATTTGCCTCTCTGAGGCTCCCTTTGCTCATCTGTAAAATGAATGCGTTGGCCAGGTGGCCCTTGAGTCTTTGTGTCGGTGGCTGTCACATTGTCCATTGCAGGGCCAGTGAGATAGCTCAGGGGATTAAGTGCCTGCTTAGGCAAGCATAGTTTGATCCCTGGAACTACAAACAATGCTGGCCCTGCCCCCAGGCATGCTGAGCTCGCCACTGACTGGGCGTGATGGCGCATTCCTGTAACCCCAGAGCTGAGGAGGCTGAGACAGGAGGATTCCTATGAGTCTGAGCTGTATAGTGAGACCCTGTAACAAATGCATAGAAAAAAACAAAAACAAAAACAGATGGTCTAGTGCCTCTCTCCTACAAACCTAGGTGCTGGGTGGAACAGGGCTACAGCTTAGGCACTCCACAGCCTCACCTTCCCACAGACCCAATGTGTACCTTAGAGCTGGGGCAGAGGCCTGAATAGCACACACATTGGAGGTGGACCTGGCTCAACACGGGGCTTTCTGCCCATGGTGCTTTCCAGAGAGGAGCTGCAGCATGTCAGGGCAGCAGCATGTGATAGCAAAAGCATCCAGCTCAGGCATCAAGGATTAGAAGAGAATGGGTGGGGGTGGGGTCCCTTAATCTTAGGGGACAGGACCCCAGTGACACACAGCTCTCCTTGCGGGTCCCACTTCTGAAAGGTTCAACCCTTCCCAATAGCTCCACCCTGGGGAGCAAGCCTGTACCCCGGGGATCTCAGGGGAAATCCAGATCAAGACAGAGTAGATAGTGTTGTTAGAGGAGTTCACTGGTTCATGGCACACAGCATTCCAGAATGTGATACAATGTAAGCCTGCTTCTATTGTAGATGCCACCAGCATCCTGCTCAGATGCCGCCGTCCTTGGGTACACACTTCTGATTCCTATTGCATGTGCCTGTGTGTCACTACTGGGATTTCTTCCGAAAGGGCTGAAGTTACCAATCTACTCTCCCATTCACCCATTCACTCACCCACATGCCATCCATCCATACACCCACCATCCTCCCCATCAATTTATCCATCCATCTATCCACCCATCCACTCACACGATCACTAACCCATCCATTCATCCAACACCCACCCACCCATCCATTCACCTATCTATTCACCAACTCATCCATCTATTCACCCATCTCACCTATCTACATCCCCATCCATCTACCCCACACCACCCCCACTCACCAACCCAACTACCCATCCAGCCGCCGCTCACCTGCCCATTTATCCATCCATCCATCCACCCACTCACTTACTCACCCACCCATCCCTGTCTGTCTGCCCACCTATTCATGTATCTCTTTACTCACCCAATCATCCATCCACTATCATCTACCCATCCACCCATTCATCTGTTCATTCAGCCATCCATCTACCCTCTCCTCCACCCTTAAGAGAAGCATTTTCTTGGCTATCTTCTCAAGAAGCACTTGCTGCTACAGGGTGGTTTGGGGGCCTCTGTATGTCCAACTCACTGTGAGATCAGACAAGTGAAGATAAAACATCTGTGGGGTCATCCAGCATGGGGCAAAAACTGGAAAAACCCATTACCAGCAATTAGGACAGGAGTCATTCCAAAAGGAAAGGAAGGAGAAAATACTTGCCTTAGAAAACAGGTATGAAGAAGGATCAGATTTTCGTATAAACAAAGAAGTCCTAGAAAGATCGGGACTTGTTTGGGGACAAGGCCAGCAGCAGCACTGCGTTGCAGAGGTCATTGGGTATGTTGGAGTAGAATTAGGTGAGACCTCCAGTTTCTATGTTCACACATCTATGGACCATTTGATGGAACCCAGGGGACCCTACCACTGAGCTACATTCCCAGCCATTCCTAAATTTTATTTATTCATTTTTAATTTTGAGACGGTGTCTTGTTAAGTTGCCCAGGTGGATCTTAAACTTGAGATCTTCATGCTTCAGTCTCCTTCAGGTGCTGGGATTATAGGTGTCTGTTGTCACACACCTGGCTTCATTTGAACTTTTTATACCTAATATAATAATAATAATAATAATAATAATCTATTAATTATTATTATTATTATTATTATTATTATTATTATTATTATTATTGTCTTTTTGAGACAGGGTCTCGCTATGCAGCTCAGGCTGGCCTTCAGGTCACTTTTGTATCCCAGGCTGGTCTCGAACTCGCACTGATCCTCCTGCCTCAGCCTCCTGAGTGCTGGGATTACAGGCATGTGCCACCACGCGCGGCCTCCTAATGTATTTTATAATCAATAAAGAGGTAGAAAGGGTAGCCAGCGAGCCAGGGATGCAGCTACAAACCCCAGGAGAATCTAGGAACAGGGCTGAGTTGGATCTGGGCGGGGCTGAGGTTAGATGAGGGTGCTACAGGACCCAGGGGCAGGAAAACAGGCAGAGAGGCTGTGTTACCAGAGGATGTCTCCAGGAGGCAGCAGAGGCCACAGAATGCTGGGGCCCGGTTGAGCCAGGATGGCTCTGGGCTAGCTCGGCTGGGATGAGGGACCCAGAGACCACTTTCCTCAGGCTGGACCAACTCAGCCATCCCGTCAGGAAATTCTGTGTGTTCCCCTGAAGCCCAGCTGAATTCTTCATCTTTCTCCATTTCTGTCTCTGTGCCTCTGTCTCTCTCCCCACTGTAACCCAATGATGAAGCACTCTGTCCTTTGAAGGCCGCAGTGTCTGGATTTTCAGCGGAAGATGACTGCTGATTCGGGGTCTATATGCACTGTGCAGGCAACACAGACCACAGTGGCCCAGCAGAGTGTTGGGTACACCTGGGGGGCAGGATTATAAATGCAGACAATGGCATGAACCTTCACATGAGGGAATCCAAGCAGAAACAGAGAAGTCCATGCTGAAGACGGTGTGTGTGGTTCTGGAAGCTGAGTGACCCACGGTAGCTCCTATGAAGGCTCGGGTCTTGCTTTGACTTTCCTGGCAGGCCTAGAGAAAAGGGAAACAAGATCGGGTCTGCAAGTTCCTAGCTCCCTGTCCTTGAGCTATCACTCTACCAGCTACCCAGAAAGGAGGCTTCCCAAGCTACTCACGGCCCTGGCAGTCTCTCTAGAGTCTTCTGGAGGACTGTGACACCTTGGGACAGTGCCAGGGGACTGTCTGGTGTACACTGGGCAGGTTTATGCTGCTCATCCCTGCAACTGCAGTTCCCCAAGGTCAGAGCCTGACTCTTCCAGGCTATAGACTGTGAGGATGCTGCTTTGAGGAGTGGGGGCTCTGCACTGGGCTTGCTTTGGGAGAAAACATAATTTATATGCAGTAAAAGGTGCCCTTGGGGCTAAAGTGTGGGCTGGTGCTGTAGGCCCAAATTCCCTCCTATTTCTCTTTGCAGTCGGCACCCCTGCCCATTCTGCCCTGCCCCTTTCTCTGCTCTGTCCTGTGGCCTCCATCCAATAGACTTGTGCTTTGTGCAGTTGGGGCCATGATGAGGTACATGGAAAGGGCCCAGCCCCGGGCCCCTGTCTGTGCCCATCCCAGCCTGTGTTGGTGCTTGTTTCATTGTTATTTGCTGTGATAGTACGAATTAAACCCATGGGGATGGGCTGCATTCCAGCCCTTTTTATGGCTTATTTACAGGCAAGGTCTGACTAAATTGGTACGCTGCCTGCACTGGAGTCCCAACATGAGATCCTCCTGCCTCAGCCTCCCGGAGTGCTGGGATTACAGGTCTGCACTGCCAGGTCCAACTAGAGCTGCTGAATTATGGTTTTGTTTTCTTAGAGCTTTTTTTTTTTTTTTTTTTTTTTAATCCCAGCAGGGCAATGGCCCCTCTCATGCTTAGGGACAAGGTGGGATATTTCTACTCAGCCACAGTATCATGCCACATTGGGTGTCCTCAGCCTGCTGGCTGGTGCCTGTGCCATCTCCCTGCCATCACTGTCTCTCTTAATATGCTGCTGACCCTCGTCCCACCACCATCTATCATCCTGTCTCTTGGGCCTTCCTGGCAGAGCTGAGTGCCTTAGGAATTAATGGCTACTGTCTCCTGCTGTCCCTTATCAAACGCGACCAGTTATCAGTTGACACTTTCAAGGACCCTCTTTCCACCCTATCTGATTGTCAATGGTTCCTGCGAAGGTAGCTGTGCCGGGACAGCCTGCATGGGAGGACCACCTGCATGGCATCTCCACAGCGATGCCAACATGAACTTCTAAGGAGAGATCAAGAGACTGGGAAGTCAGCTGTGATGTCGGGACCCCCAAGCCTCACCCGGAGTGGTCGCCACCTCAGGGTGTCTCCATCGGGTCACACACTTGTGGGACTCTGATAGCGACTGTGGCTGTCCCCTCACCTCCGCCTGACACTTGCATGAGGATTGCATCTTCCTCTGAAGAGCTTCCAGGCACACCTCCAGACCCTCCTGCTGTCAGCCTAGGTCCCGCCCCCTCCTGGGAGCCCTCCTGGGCAAGCAGATGCCCCACAGGTGGACTCCAGTGAAAACCATCACGCACTTGCGTCTTCAATTGCTCCAGAACACAGATCCAGGGGCCCGGCGGGATGGCTCAGTGGTCTAAAGCGCCTGCTTGGGAAAGCTTGGGCGGCTTCAGGGACCGCGGTTCGATCCCCAGCACCACATGCTATGCCAGCCCTGCCCTTGGGGTGGGCTGAGCCGGCCATAAAAATGAGTGAATAAACAAAAAAGGTTCTGAAATAAGAAAAAAAATAAATAAATAAAATTAAATAAAAGAAAAAAAAAAAAAAAAAAAAAAAAAAAAAAAAAAAAAAAAAAAAAAAAAAAAAAAAAAAAAAAAAAAAAAAAAAAAAAAAAAAAAAAAAAAAAAAAAAAAAAAAAAAAAAAAACAGAACACAGATCCAGGGAGCACCATTTCCAGAGTCCTTTCCTTTGTGGAGATCCAGGGTGACACTTCCGCTGAGGCTGGGCAGATGGTGCCAAGGTGTCCACCTCGGGGCCCTCAGGCAGGTGTGGTCCCAAGTATTTGTCCTTTCCTTGCCGCCTCTACTGCTTCTCCACAGAGTAGGGCCTTTTTGCTGGCGTAAGGAGGGGAGGCTGCAGCCTCTTTGTGCTCTGAGTTATCAGAACCCCAGCCTTGAGTGCCCTTTGTCCTTCTATCCTTCTAGACTAGAGTTTGGCTGGGCATCTCTGTCTGGTCACTGCCTAGGACTGCTACGTCACTCACCAAGGAGCCTTTTCTGCAGCAGGGTCTTGCAGAGTGTCCTTCTGGGCCTGCTTGGGCGTAGGGAGAAAGACCGAGGGTGCTCCTGTCCCCAACCGTGTGTGATCCTCACCTGCGACATCTCCCACCATCACCACTGGGTTCTGGCCCTGTGTCTGGTTTTCCTCTTGGTCCCCAGGGCCTGTGGCTGCTGAAAGAAAGGCTGCACCCCAGGATCAGAGCAGCCCAGAGCCAGGGAAAAGAACGCAGGGCTGTGATTTAAACTCGTTAAGCCCAATGAACCCGCCTGCCCAAAGATCCCAGTCTGTGCCCGGCCTTTTAATCTTGTTGGGGCCTCGGGATAATTCGTTTAGCTGTGCTGATCACTGGAAGGTTAATTCAATTGGACTTGGGTTATTCATTTGTGCCCGGATTTGCTAAGTGTCACTGAGGGTACATGAGGTCTTTATTATGGGGGCGAGATGGCTTCATTAGGGCGATGCCGGACCATCACATCCTCCTCCTCTTCCCCGTCCTGGCCCACTCATCATTTTCCCTCCTCCTCCTCCCTTTTCTTTCCCATCTCTTCATCCTCTCTTCCATCTTCCTCCTCCTCCTCCTCCTCCTCCTCCTCCCTCTCTGCCTTCTCCTTTTCTTCCTGCTCCTCTTTCTCCTCTTGCTCCAAGCTGGAGTGGAGGATGCTGGGCCCCAGGACAGAGCTGGGTGGTTCTGTTCCCCATACAACTGGCTCCACCCTGGTATCCACAGCCTGCAGACTCCTGAATCCAAAGTCAGCATGGGTAGTCAGCTTCCCAGGCTCAGCTCACAGGGCCCAGGTCACTCACAGGAACCCTGGGACCCTCAGCCTTCACTCTCACACCTGTCAATATTGGCCTGCAGCTGGGCAGGCCATGGGAGGGTAGTATCTCTATGCCCCACCCCCTTGAGCCATGTCCAGGGGAGCCTGGGTCACAGAAAGAGTGAGCATGGTCATCTGGGGAGGGCACGAAGGCCTGGAGATGACCCTGGTGGCAGGCACCTGGCTGGGTTGAACAAGGCCTAGTGCCCTAACTCCTGGGCGAGACGCTCCTGGCTGGTTCCTTGTTCCTGTCTCTGTGTCCTTGAGGCTGGGTAGGCAGGTGGGGGGGGTCCTCTGTGACACATGAGGGATGGTCCTCACGCTGCCCTGTACTCTGCCTGGCCACACACCCGTCGGGGAGGTGGGCTGCTGCTGGGGGAGGAGGAGGATGGAGGTTTGGGAGCAGAGGCCCTGGTGTCAGCTGTGCCACCTGAGCCCAGGCAGATGAGCAGGGAGAGTGGTGGGTGCCCCAGGAGTTGGAGTGTGGCAGTCCTGGGAAAGGGCTGCGTTCATCACCAGCTCTCTGCAGTGGGCACCTGGAGCAGGGCCAGGGTGGGGAGAGTGGCAGAAACTCCTACTCACATCCCGGTACTCAGCGGGCTCCTCTGGTTCCTTCTAGAAACCAAGCCCCAGTTCAGAGAGAGGAGGGAATTCAGCAGATGGCCTTTGCTCGAGGGGCCCCAGGCATTCCTTTCGCTGAATGGTGGAGGAATCTGAGGCCCAGAGAGGCGAGGCAGTGTCTCAGGGGTCAGAAGCTCAGCAGCAGCAGAACGGGGACTGACAAGAGGCAGCCAAAGCCATCTCCACCCCTGCACCTTCTGTAGCAGAGCTCCATCCTTAGCCTCTTATAATTGTTTAAATTAAAACATGTATGTAGGGCCGGGCGTGGTGGCGCACGCCTGTAATCCCAGCACTCGGGAGGCTGAGGCAGGAGAATTGGTGCGAGTTCGAGACCAGCCGGGGCTACAAAAGTGAGCTCAAGGCCAGCCTGAACTGCACAGTGAGACCCTGTCTCAAAAAAGACAAAAAAACAAAAAACAAACAAACAAACAAAAAACATGTATGTAGGGGCTGGTGAGATGGCTTAGCGGCCTAAAGCGCCTGCTTAGGCAAGCTTAGGCAACTGTAGGGACTGCAGTTTGATCCCTGGCACCACATGCTGCACTAGCTCCACCCCCAGGGCAGGCTATGCCAGCCACAATTTTTTTAAAAAAATGAAAAAGATGTATATATATTTCTGTTTGAGACAGGGTCTTGCTTAGTTTCCCAGTTAGGCTTGAATTTGAGGTCCTCCTGTCTCAGCTTCCCAGAGTGCTAGGACTACGGGCATGTACCTCCACACCTGGCATCCAAGTCCTACATCAATTTGCCACCTTACAAATGTTCCCAGTCAGGGACTATTAATACCACTTTCCAAAGGCAAGGACATGGAAACTAGAGATGAGTAGTCCTAGGCACACAGATGCCCCATTGCAGAGATTCTTGCTTCCTGAGTCTCTAGCCTCACCACTGTGTGGAGGGCTCTGTGTTCTCTGGAGACTGGGGCTGGCTAACACCATGGTCTTGGGTTGGGTCCTGTGGAAGGAGGACCTCCTGGGCGGAGGATCTGGGAATGCTGCTCTCTGTGGAAGCTGACTGTGGAAAGCTGAAGTGGAGTGGGAAGTGTTTATTATTTTCCAGAGACGCAAAACCAAGACATGGGAGACTTTGTACTTGAATGTTGGCTCCCAGAGGCTCCTGGAGGCCATGATGCCCGAGGATCTGTGTCTGTGAGCTGGAGACTCAGGGAAGCCAGAGGTGAAATCCAGTCCCGAGACCTGAGAGCCCAGGGAGCCATGGGGGTGGAGGAGGGGAACCCAGCCTAGCACAGGGGAAGTGGGTGAGGCAGAAAAGCCAGCAATCTTTTCTTCCTCTTCCGTCCTTTGCTCTGCTCAACTCATTAAGGGAACAGAGGCTGCCTACCTACATCTGGGGCTGCCAGCTTACTGAAGCCCACTGATAGTCGTAGAGTTGATCTTGCTCAGAGACATCCCCAGGCACACTGAGAAGCGGTGTCTTACCTGGCACCCACAGGTCAGGCAGGGGACCCGTGACACTAACTTCGTAGGTGAGAGGCTCGGGTGAGTCAGGTGTGCCCACACACGGGGCCCCTCTGAGAAAGAGGGCTTGGGGGACTCAGATGCAGTTCTTCTGGGCCTCAGTTGGACATCTGTGTTCCTCCTCTTAACCTGATGCTGTCTCATGGCCCTGGAGAGACTGAGACCCAGCGTCTTTTTTTTTTTTTTTTTAATGTATTTGGTATAGGGCCTCACTATGAAGCTTGGACTCCTAGTGATCCTCCTGTTTTCAGCCTCCTCAGTGCTGGGATTACAGGTGTGCGCCACCACACCCGGTTTCAGGGGCCAGCATGGTCTGTGGTACCAAGAATCAAACCCTGTGCTTGTCTAAGTGGGTGCTTAGTCCACTGAGCTATCTTGCTGGCCTGAGACTCAGAATCTTGCTGAGGCCAGAGTTCAAAACCCCATGCTGGGAGCCCATCCTCAGTGTCCTCCAGGGTACTTCTTGGTGGCCCTTCATCCAGCCTCATGCTCCAACAGTGCCTGACCATGCTACGGGGTGCTCTGGGAGCACCCCCAGAGCAGAGTATGACTCTGATTCATGCACATTCGTTGCTTTTGTGTGTCACCAGGATGGGACTCGATGTTGCCCAGATGGCTCGCAGAACATCACATCTGGGGTGTCTGTGAGGGTGGTCCAGGCAGAAATGGGCACGAAACGAGGAGTGAAGAGGCTGCCCTCCCTACTGTGGACACTCTATCTAATCCATGCTAGGAGACAAGGACAGGGAGGAGAGGAAGAGCGACTCTGTCTCTCTGGAGCTGGGTCATCTTCTGCCCTGGGACACAGGGCTGGTCCTCAGGCCTTTGTGGCAAATCTGACACTTACTGTAGCTCCCCCTCCTCGTTATTTCACAGGTTTTTGGGTTGGACTGAATTTATCCCAGGTTTCTCATTCCTGCTTGCTGGAGATGGTAAATGGTGGAGCAGACTGGTCTCTGATTTCCTGAGCCAGTACCCACCACCGCCTCTACCTCTTTCCATCTCTCTCTCAGCACACACACACACACACACACACACACACACACACACACACACATACACACTCCACAAGCATACTCACACGCACACGCTCACGTGAAGACGGAATGCTCAGGACCCCTTGCTCTCACAGCCACCATGTGCCGACATGGGAGGCAGAGTGCCAGGCCAGCCCTGTGGACTGCTGTCTTGGTCCCAGCAGGATGTGAGGCTCCCCTTTGCCCGGGTAAAAGGAGAAGAGGCTTAAAGAGGAGGATTTCCAGAGCCCTGGGAGACAGGCTCAGAGCCATCTCAGGGCCAGCCATATGCCTGTGTCCACAGTGGGGTCCTAGAGGAACCAATGTAGATCAGGTTTAGAGGCTCCTCAGCTACCGTCACCAAGGCCATTTGCCAGTGACACGGTCTCACAGACGCAGGGCAAGTGCTCCATGCCTGACTGCCCTCTAGAATTGGTGTACTCTCTGCCCTGCAGTAGGGGCAGGGAAACCTAAGTGCCAAGAGGCATGGAAGGAACCTCTGCAGGTGGGCACGGGGCAGCAGGCCCAGAGAAGGGGCTCAGAGTTCCCTGGACTCCTTGGCTTACCACAGTGACCTGAAGGGTCCTGGGAGTGCATGGCAGGTGCGTATTTATTGCTTGGTGGATAAGGAGAAGTGATCAACCCATTGCTCTCTCTAGCTGTCCCTGGGAGCAGCGGGCCGGCAGCCTGGGGCACAGGGAGCACTTCCTGTCCTTGTCCCACATCAGCTCCGCAGCCTCCCACACCCCATCTCCCTACAGGTCCCCCTTTCCCCTCTGCCACCCCCAGCTTGCTTTTTCCTTACACAGCAGCCAAACTCCGGCTCCCCCAAGACTCTGCCTTATCAAACACCCTCTTTCTCAGCACCATAATTTCCCATTTGTAGGTTAAGCGGCACCTGGGGTTCTCTGCAATCTGCTAACTCTTGCCGGCTCCCAGAACCCCTTGAAAGCTTCTGCTGCTCCAAGCTGGGAGCCAGTGTCACAGAGGCACAGAGATGGGGTGGCAGGAGGCTGACCCTGACCACACGTGGATATGGGGGCCCCTGATCCTTAGCTGAACCACAGGAGAGCTTGCAGAGGAGCAGTGCACACTGTGCTAGCTGCAGGGACGGCCATGGTCACGAGGGCTATGTCCTTCCTAGCCTTTGCAGGCCAGGCACTGTTGAGGTTCAGAGCCTTTCCTGTGAGTGTGTGGGGCAGCACCTTCCAGCATCTTCTTTGATCCATGCAAACCTCTGGCACACACTCCACTCTGTCTCCAGAAAGCCAGGGATCAGGGGGCAGGTGACTGCCTGGCCACTGGACAGCAGTGGCTGAGGGATGGGAGCCCAGGTCCATGGTGTCCTGCTGTGTCCTGTCTGTGAATCAGGAGCTGCAGGACAAGCTCATGATGTTGAATCTGGGGAGCAGGCATCAGAGGTCTGGTGCAGGGTGCAGAGGAGGGGGAAGAGATTCTCCTGGAGTCAGGGTGGACTGGGCCCTGGGGTGCAAGAGGCTGCTGTCCAGGACAGGGGGCAGAGAAGTCTGTGGAGATGGAGGGATGTTGAATGTACCGAGGGCGTAGGGGCAATGGACTGGCCAGATCCCAGGCCTGAGAGGCTACAGGAGGCCAGGAATCTGCCTGTGAGGTTCTGCTGGGGGGGTGGGGGGTGAGTAGGAGCTGCCTGGGGAATCAGGGAAGGAGGAGCCCCCAAGCAGGTTGGCAGGAGCCCCCTGAGCCTGGAAGCGTGGCTGCTGATTGCTCCAGGCTTCCCTGCCTCTCTGAGTCTGTCCCTAGGCCACCTCCCCTCCCCCAAATCAGAGCTGTGGACCAAGGAGATGATGTGTCTGTCCTTCCTTCCCCCTCCTTCTTCCCTTCCCCCGGCCCATCATCGCCCTCCCCCAGAAATCTGGGCAGGCCACAAATCCAGCCCTACTCAGGGCTCAGAGGTGAGAAATCCTCCTTCATAGAGAATTGTGGCTCAGCAGAGACTGATAAGATAAAAAGTGTGTGGCCCGTGCCACCATGTGCAGTGAGAGCTATGCAGGCTGGGAAAAGACCACTCAGATGGGGGCCAGGAGGGAGGCTCTGGTGAGAGGGGACTTTCAGGCTGGGGGCTGGGCAGGCTGTGGGCAGGGAGGGATGCTAAGACATTTGATCTCATAGCTGGGGGATTAGGAGCTATTGACAGCACCAGAGGCCCCTGTGTCCTGGGGTCATTATAGAATGATGCTGGGGAGGGTGGGTGGGACTTAGAGGACCCTTCCTGCAGGAACCCTGCAAGCATGCTAGTCCTTCGAGGGAAGGGCTGTCGGGGGTGGGGACCCAAGAGGGAGACAAGCCCTTCTCTGACTATCTCACACTTCCCCAAGTAATTGCACTTCCTTCCTTGACAAATCCTTAGAGGCCAGTTGTTATTTAACCCACTACACAGATTATTGCTTCATTAGTGAAGCCACACAGTGGGGACCAAGGGACCATTTCTCTGCAAAAGCTCCTGCAGACATCGACCACTAGAAATTAATTAAATGCTTCCCCCTCTCAATACCTCCTGGCTGCGACACTTCCTTCCATCCTGTCAGAGGAAAACAGCTACGCGTCTGCTGGTACCCACTGTGGCATCATCCCCATCTTGGGGATGTTGGTGATGCAGTATGACAGACATCCGGTACTTGGGTGACAGCTAGGGCCCTGGGTGGTGGGGTCCAGAGTGTTCCAGGGACCCCACTGTGTCCCCAGACCCCAGAGAGAGGGGATGCCTCTGGCCACATCCATCAGTTTTCTGTAGACTTGTTCCCCAGTACCTTCTCTCTCCACTCTGAACTGGAGGTGCAGAGAGGCATTCGAGCAAGTGAGTGAAGAACAGGGTTCAGGAGGAGTTGTTCTCTCCAGGGCCCCACCCATCCACCTGCTGACCCCCTCTCGCTCCTTGCTGGGACCAGGCACCAGGGGGGCTCCAGCGTTACCCCAGGATTCAGAAGGATGCTGTGCCTCCCCAGTAGCATTCATGTGCTAGGGGGCAGGTGTGCGGGAAGAAGAGAACATTAGTCTATAAATGACCTTGCTTCAGATAGCAGGTGAAACCGCAGAGGCGCCGCTGCAGAGACAGGCGATGGTCCCTCAGGGGTTTCCTAGGCAGTGGTCCAGGGAGGTGGCATTCAGATGAGACCTGAATGTCAAGCGGAAGTCAGGTGGATGAGGCTGGAGAAAAGGACTCTGGGCAGCAATCATTGATCATGCAAAGGTCCTGAGGCAGAAAATTGCTGAATATTAAAGGGAAAATAAGGCAGTGGTGAGAGCCCTGCAGTGGCTATAACAAATTTCCATGAATGGAGCAGCTTAAAACCACAGAGTTACTGTCTTCACGGGTCCAGAGACCAGACATCTAAGCCTAGGTGTCTGCAGCCTGGCTCCTCCTGGAGGTCTAAGGGAGAATTAGCTTGAGGCTTCTCCCGAGCTCCAGACTGTCAGAACCTTTGTCTTACTTGGCTTCTCTCTGTCTCTCTGCCCTCCTCTCTTCCCATAACGATGTCTGTCACTAGATTTGGGGCCAATGAATCTAGAGTGAATCTTCTTTGCTATGTAGCTCAGGCTGGTCGTGAACTCATGGAGATCCTCCTGCCTCAGCTTCCTGAGTGCTGGACCTATAGGCATGTGCCACCACACCTAGCCTAGACTAATCTTTAACTACATCTGCAAAGCCCCATTTTCCAAATACGGTTCCAGGCACAGATCTAGGTGTCAGTACTTGAAAAAAAAACTTCCCTTGTGGTCCTACAGGTCGAACTCACGTATTGCTGAGCCTCATCTCCAGCTTTTTTTATTTTTTATTTTGAGACAGAATCTGTTTAACTTGTCCAGACTAGACATGAAGTTGCACTTCTCCTTCCTTGGCCACCTGAGGACCGAGGGTCACAGGCACACATCACTGTACCCAGCCTGACAGATCTTTCAGGGGCCACATCCAACCCGCGATAGGCAGCATGTGCTTGGCATGCTGTGACTCAGGAGGCACATGGGGCCACGTAGGCCAGGGGAGGAGGCAGGGACCCATGGCTGTGATGAGAAGCTCGCTGGACTCTGCAGCCCTTGGCAGCAGTTGCAGGATCTGCAAGAATAGCCCAGCCGCCTTCTCTCTGGACAAACAGACCTGGCTGCCTTGTATGGGGCAGATGACGGGGACAGAGGCTGTGGAGCAAACAGGGATGAGGCTGGCACCAGGCTGGGTAAGGCAGGACCACAGACCAGATCCTGGACTTGCTTTGGAAGGAGATCCAGGAGGATTGGGGAAGGGGTGGGTGTGGGCCCAGAAAAAGAGAAGATTGTTCCCTGGATGTCATGCAGACTTTGAGGCAGGCACATGGGAAGCGGGGGGGGGGGGGGGGGGGGGGGGGGGGGGG
>PVJA010000638.1:0-81962 GCA_004027025.1 Myocastor coypus | reverse complement strand
GACTTGCAGAGGCAGAAGTGGTGCTGGCGGCAAGACATGACCCTTTCTTAGCAGTTTCCTGGTCTCGGACCTGTGATCCTCCCCTCCCCTGATCAGGGAGCGGCCTCTCCCACAGCTGCTTCACAGGCAAACACAGCTGCAGCTAAGGCTGAGATAACAGCAGAGGTTGCCCAGGCTCGTGATGTTCATTGGGCTTTGTCCCTAGGGAGTTGTTGGTGTCACACAGGAAGCCTTTGGAAAGAGGTGGTTGTCCCACAGGGCTTGGGCCAGCAATGGGCAGGTGCAGGGCAGGCTCAGTGCACATTGAGTGTGGAGAGGTGTGTGAGAGACTGGGACTTCCGGGCTGCAGGTAGGCTTGGCAACAGAGGAATTGTGCATGCATAGAGGTGTATGGGTGTGTGTGTAAGTGTGTGGATGGGTGTGTGTGCGTGTGTACAGACAGGTATATGCACAGGTGGGTGAATGGACAGATGTTTGTTGAGGTGAGTGGGTGAGCAGCTGTGTGTGAAAGTGTATGAATGGCTAAGTGTGTCCTTATGTGTGTGGATGGGTAGGCACTTGGGTGGATGGGAGTTGTGAGTAGAGAGGTGTGTGCACAAGTGTGTAGATGGACAGGTGTGTAGATGAGCAGGTGTGTGGGTAGACAGGTGTTTTTGCAGGTATGTGGATGGACATATGGGTGGGCAGATGTGTAGATGGACAGGTGTTTGCAGGTGTGTGGAGGGACAGGTGTAGCCTCAGGGATCTGATGTTGTCCAGGGCTCTGAGGCCCAGTGGGCTCTTGGAGTCTGGCTCACATTGACCACAAGCCCCACCCACAGGGTGCTGGCCACAGTCTCAGTGATCTCCAAGGAGAAGCAGCAGTACAGACACATGGCACTGTGGGTGGCAGCCAGTTCAGTGGCTGTGTGTGCCATCTGGTCTCAGAGCACCTTGTTCTTTCTGCCTGACCTGGCTGAGGTGGCTGCTGGCCGGTGGGAACATTCAGTCAGGATGGCAGCCAGGCAGCAGGGCCCAGAGTTAGGCAGGAGTCAAGGAGAGGGTGTTGGGTGGGAGAGCAGGTAGGCAGAGCCACCCAGAATCCTTTGAGCTGTGGTGGGTGCTCCGCATCTTGGCTGGTGGTTTGGGCAAGTTTCTGGGCATGGGGTGGGCTTCTGAGGGGGGGTATACAGGAGCAGTGAGGGCTGTCTCTTGTGAGCCTAGCTGCTAAGCGACACAGGTGCATGGGTGATGCCAAACAGGAGGCCATAGTGGAGCTGGCCCAAGAGCTGGCCTTGGTGGGTCCTGCTGCCCAGTCACTCTGCTGCCTGTGCAGGATGAGGGACCCTGCATGTCTGTGTATCCTCCCAAGAGCTGGGCAGCCCTCAACAGGTCACCTTGTGTCTTTGTTGGCAAGTGTGCTATAGGCTGACAGCATCTGAACAGGGTCAGACGCTGCGCACAAAACACCAACATAGCTGGTGCCCCAGAGCTGAGCTGTGGAGCTCAGAACAAGGGGAGGGGCCCCCAGAGCAGCAAGAAAAGACTCCCAATTCCTTTAGTACTGTAAGGGGCATAGGAGATGGTGTCCCTGTGTCCTGCCGAAGGCTCAGGAAGAGAAGATTCAGACTGCTGTAGTGCCGGAGAGAGAGCTCAGGCCTGGAGGGAGCCAGGTAGAGAGAGGGAGTAGGGGTCAGCTGGCCTCTCCCTTTTGAGGCAGAGGGTCATGGAGCCTGGGAGGGGACACCAGAGATGGGGAGAATGGTAAGAGGGTCCCTGGTCCACAGCGACAGCCTGTTCACTTTTGGCATGACAGACAGAGGGTCCTTGGGAAGAAGGCGGATGAGCCTAACAAGGTCAACATTCAGGGCATCCAGAAGTCCCAAGAGCCGTGACCTGGAGGCCAGCAGGTGGGGACGAAGAGGCCACAGTCTGGGATGCTTTGACTGGAGCAATGGCCTTGAGAGGGGACAGCATGGAGCTGTCCTCGTGAATATGGCATGGACACTGGCCCTCCCTGATGTCCCTTCAGAATCCGATCTGCTCATGATCTTGGCAAGCATTTCCTGGATTTTAATTTGTGGGAGAGGCGACCTTTTATATTTCACATCACATGAAGTTAATTTGCACTCTAAGTTCAAGAGCGCTCCTGAGAAGGTACAAATGTGATTTCTCAACAGCTGTTACTGTAGGGCTCGACATGACAGAAATGATGAGGAGCAAGAATTCATTTTTAGACAGAAAGAAACTCATGCTCCCTGTCCCTGGAGCCGGCCTGGACGGCAACAATCAGAAAGGATAACCCCGAGGGAGCAGGAGGGCTGAGCATTCACCTTGGACAATGTCCTTGGCCCACAGCTATCTTGCTGATGCTTGAATGCCTCCATTGACGGGGGGCTCACCATCTACAGGAGCAGCCCAGCAGGTTTGCCTGGGGATCTGCCAGTGCAGATAAAATCCTTTTTTTTTTTTTTAAATTGTTTTGACTCCATGCTGCTCTTGGAATATACCAGCATCCCCTCCTTGTTCCTGTGTGGTGTTTCACGGTTGCTCTTGACCATGTCATCTGATCACTGCTGGACACTTAAGCTGAGCTAGGACCAGTTCCAACCCAACCAACTCTGGCCCTAGAATACTGTGGTTTCCCAAAGTCCTTAAGGCAAGGCACTCAGGCCCAATCAGTGATCTTTTTTTCCAACTGACCAACCAAGATTCCTTGCCCTTCCTGTCCTTAGATTCTGTGCCCTCCCTGAGTTCTCCTTGGACAGCTGAGATTACTCTCACGTGGGTGTCCAGGGACCCTGCAGCAGCCCAGTGGGTGTCCACAGAGTGGCCATGGTAGGGGGATGGGCCAGGGAAGCCCGAAGCAAGGAAAGTCTGGTTTGAGCAATGGGGCTGGTCTTGGTGGGACTGGGGTCACAGTGGAACCTGCCTGTCCATGAGGCTTGGTTCTGCCATTTCCCAGTGGACCCTGCTCCCCAGACCCCCCATCCAGGGACTGAACTGGGGCTAGCTACCTGGGCACAACTGGAACAATCATTCCCCCTTGGCGATGTGGGGTTGTGCGTGGTATCATTTAGTCGCTGCTAGTGGCTACTGGGTGTTTTATTTCCCACTGGTCCTGGAAAATCTATGGAGAGCAGTGGGCGGGGGCAGAGTGGGAGGGTAGAGTGAGACAGGGTTACACGAAGCTACTTGAGCACAATCTCTGAGCCCCATGACCCACAATCAGATGGAGACCCCAGGGAAGTAGATGGAGGCTCCAGGGTTCTGTCTAGACCTGGCTACTCTTCCAAACTCAGCCTGCCTGACATGAATCTCCAGTTCCTAGAACCCATGTTGGCTGCTTCTAGCTGCCTCTGAGCCAGTCACAAGGTAAGAGGTGGTGGGCAGAACTGTGGTTGAGGCCAGGGTATGTCTGAATCCCACTGTGGCACCCTAGAGGAGTGACTGCCCTCTCTGGGCCTTGTGGAAGCTTCCAGGCGTGTAGTGAAGGCTCTATGGGTCTTCTCAGGCAGTGTAAGCAATGCAGAGTCCATATCCCCTTCAAGATGTCACAGGCCAATAATCTCAGCACTCAAGAGGCTGAGGCAGGAGGATCACTACAAGGTTGAGGCCAGTCTGAGTTACATATTGAGTTCAAGGCCAGCTTGAATTAAGACACTAAGTTTCCCAGGCTGGGCTAGAACTTGTGATTCTCCTGCTTCATCCTCCCAGAGTGCTGGGATCACAGGCGTGAACACCATCATGCCACAGGTTCTTAAGAAGATGGTTAAGGTAAAATGAGGTTGCCAGTAGGCCCTAATTCAATATGGCCGAGTCCTCACAAGAACAGCTCAGGACAGAGATGCCCAGAGAGGACTGGCGCTGTGAGGACACAGGGAGAAGGCAGCAGCTACATGCCAAGGAAGGTGGCCACAGGAGGGACCAGGGTAGATGCACCTTGACCTTGGACTTCCAGCCTCTAGGATGATGAGCTATAAGTGTGTGTCTGTTTCAGCAGCTCTCTGTCACCCTTTGCTCCAGCAGCTGCAGGAGGTGGATGCAGCATCCCTGCCTCTCTCTGTTCACCATGATCCTCTTCACGGCCTGTGCAGGCCCAGCAGGGCACAGATGTCCTTACCTTTCGGTAGGGAAAGTTCTGGGAAGGTGTGTGGTCCAGAGCACACCGCTGTGGCAGTCATAACCAGGCCATCTGCCCCACAGTTACCCAGAGACCAGATGTCCAGCAGCTGTGGCGAAGAAGGTGGTCACAGTGGGGTTCTGGTGGGTGGGGTGTGGCCTGAGCCAGGGACATGGGAGGTGTGGGTGTGAGGTCATCCCATTGTCCCAAAGCCCACTAAGTGCCTGTTGTGGGGACATTCACAGACTGGCCTGGGTCCCTGGGACTGAATTCTGTGACACTTACTAGCAGACTCTCCACAGAGCCCTCCAGAAGAGAGAAAGTGCAAAGAGAGGTTCTCACCTGCTCAGGGAAGGAGACAGCCTCATCCCACTGCAGCCATGCCACAGGGCTGTCCCTGGAAGCCCCCTGTGCCAAGGACAGTGACGCCCCTGGCCCTGCTCACCCAGTTCCAGCGTCCCCTACCTGCACCCAGTCATGCTGACCAGACAGCCCTGGCGTCCCTCTACATGGGGTTCCAGGCCCTGGGTCTTCATGTATTTTTATTCCTGTCATCATTTTGTTTAACAGACTGTTATTGTCACCTCTGAGAGCGTGGAGTGAAAGATTACACTTCTTCAGAGATGTTAAAGAAAGAGATTGGAGAGGGCGACTCAGTGGGCAGGTTGGGGATTCACAGCCACGGGCCAAGGAGCGAGCGAGCTCCACCCCGTGGATGGAGGTAAAGTCAGGGTCTCTTCTGGCATCCACAAGGCACATCTGGGCCTAGGGGTCCCAGCCAAGCCCATGCTCTGCTTCAAGATGGCAGCACATAGAGCTCTCCTTTGCTTTTCTGCTTCCTCTTCCCCCACATCTTGTAGGTCCCTCATTCATTCATTCATTCATTCATTCTTTGTAAAAGGTCCCTTTGGTGCTAGAGGCTATAACAATGTAGGGAACATTCCCAGTGTCCCATGACTAGACCCTGAAGAACAGGCTTCTGTTTCTTTTCATCTTTCAAATAAGCTATCCAGTGTGCAAGTGATTAAACACAGTAGCATGAGACCCAGCAAATCTGTTCCTAGGAAAAAGTCCAAGATCAACAGAAGCAGCAGTCCTGCTGATCTTGTGTGTAGACGTTCATGGTATGTCCTTTGCACTAAGAGAGGTGTAGACTGCCTGGTGCCCACCAATGGATGGATGGACACAGTGAAATCTAAAGCCAGGCAGGGTAGTGTGTGCCTATAATTGCAGTACTGAAGAGGCTGAAACAGGAGCATCACCAAGAGTTTGAGGCCAGCTTGGGCTACAAAGAAAGATCCTATCTCAAAAGATAAACAAATAAAGATGAAGTCTATTCACACTCTGGAATGCTATTCAACAATAGAAAGGAGGGCTGGCCAGATAGCTCAGCAGACTAAACTGCCTTCTTAGGCAGTGTGGTGGCCAAGGTTCAATCCCTGGTGTGCGGAGCCAGCTCCGCCCCCAGGGCAGTCTAAAATGGCAGTTGAGGCTGAGTGTGGTGCTCCTGTAATCCCAGTGCTTGAGAGGACTCCGAGCCAGATCTACATAGTGAGACCCTATACACCCTGTAGACCCTGTCCTAAATTCAACAACAACAAAAAACAAAAACAAAAATTAAAAACCCCAGCAAAACAAAACAATAGAAAGGAATTCTATAAGCCTGTAATCCTCATGTTCTGTAGGCTGAGGCAGGAGTATCTCTGAGAACTTGAGGCTAGCTGGGGCTACTTAGTGAGTTCAAGGTAACCTTGAACCACATGGTGAGACCATGCCTCAAAGACAAATAGAAAAACAATATAAAGGAGTGACATATGGACACATATGACAGCACAGACAAACCTTGAAGATAGAAGCTGAGTCAAAGAGCCAGATACTAAAGGCTGGCTCTGTTGATGTGACTCTACTGATGCAAAGTTAACCCGATTGGCTGACAAAATGTTCTAGGTGACAGGTGGACCACACCTCTGGGAGTGTCCACGTGGGTCATGGAGGCATGACTTTGGGGGCTACCTCTGGCCTTGCACTCTTTCCTCTCTGGTGCTGTTCCCCTACTCTGCTTTCCAGCTACCACGAGCTAAGCATCTTTCTGCCATTGTGCCTTCCACTGTGCTATTCCTGCTTCAGAGCCAGCTAACCCTGGCCCACTGAAACTGCAAGCCAAGTTAGACCTCTTCTTTAAGCTGTGATTATCAGGTATCATCCAGTCATGGGAAGCTGGCTATACAACTGATAGGAACTGCCCTAAACGGGCCAACCCATGGAGCTGCAAAGCAGAACAGGGCAGAGAGGGGGTCTTGGAGGACCAGCGATTGAGGGCTACAGGGCATCTTTTATGTGATGATGAAAATTTTCTAAAACTGACTGTGGCAACAGGTGTACAGACGTGGAGCTCTCCCGATCATGTGGGTCTGTGCCCTGCAAGAGGGCAGGGCATGTGGTGGGCAGATGATGTGCTCATGAGGCTGGCAAGAAGTGACAGCTTCACAAGGTTGTTAAGAGGATCAGTTCTTTTCTGGAAAATACTAACTTATGTCTGGAAGACATTTAAAAGAGTGCCTCAGCTGGGTGTGGTGGCACATGCCTGTAATCCCAGCACTTGGGAGGCTGAGGCAGGAGGATCTCTGTGAGTTCGAGACCAGCCTGGGCTATAAAAGTGAGCTCAAGACCAGCCTGAACTGCATAGCAAGACCCTGTCTCAAAGTAATAAAATGATGATGATGGCAATAATAATAATAATAATAATAATAATAATAATGAGGAGGAGGAGGAGGAGGAGGAGGAGGAGGATATAATAATACATTCCTTTTCATTACCCCAAACCAGCTTTCCTTGAGAAAGCCAGTTAGCCTGGACAAACAGGACCTCCACAGATGTGTGGTCAAGATTGCTGCTGCCTACCTGTCCCTCATGCACCCACCTCCCCACTTTTCTTCTTCTTGCCCCTCTTGCCCTTCTCCTCCTCCTCCTCTTTCTTACGCTTCTGCTTCTACTTCTGCTTCTTCTTGAGACAGAGTCTCATTAGGTAATTCAACCTGATCTAGAACTAATTGTGTGGCTAGCCTGAAACTTGTAATCATCCTGACTCCATCTCCCAAATTCTGAGATTACAGGCATGCTTCTCTGTCTCTGTCTCTCCTCTTTCCCTCCTTTCTTTCTTTTCTCTTTCATTTCCTTCTTCCTTTCTTCTTTTTTGTTCAGTATTGGTGATTGAGTCCAGGACTTTTTCACTGAGCTTATACCTAGTCTTTTTTACTTTTTGCTTTAAGAGAGAGTCTCCCTAAACTGTGAACACTGGGCTTGAACTTGTGATCTTCCTGCCTCAGCAAAGTACTGAGATCACAGGTATGCAGTGCTATGCCCAGCTTGCCATATATATTTTTATCTGTGTTTCAGACCCAGCCATCCCTGTCTGTGGTTTTCATGGACACCCTTGAGAGGACCCAGCAGTGACCTCCTCCTCCTCTTCCCCACTCCTCATGCCCGACACAGTCCAGCATGTTGGGGTTGTGCTGTCTCTTTGGAATTTGCACCTCTCCTACTCTCCACTCAGTGTCTCAGACTCCAGCTGGCCCAATGCTCCTCTGGCCTAGAAGAATCCACAGCCAGTCACAGACACACACACACACACACACACACACACACACACACACACACACACACACACATGCATACATGTGCACATGCAGTAACACACGCAGACATTGTAGCATGGGTAGGCACCCAATGTGAACAGTAACATCGGCCCAACATAGGATAGGGGTGTGGTGGTGGGGGCTTCCTCAGCAAAACCTCTGTTCTGGAGGACAGGATAGCAAATCCATCAATGAAAATTTGTAGATAACATTAAACTGCCAGAACAGCTAATAATTTAGATGATATTAAAACTATCCAACTCTGTCTGAGTAAATTAGAAAAATAAAATGAGATTTATTAAGGACAAAGCCAGAGCCATCTAACAGAACAGAAGGAATCAGAAATAAAAGAGGAAGAAATTTGGGACAGTGACAATGTAGAGGAGAACCTGGAAATCATATCTGATGAGAAATTAAATACTAACTATGGTAATAATAAACTCTCTCACTCCACCGCAGGCTCTGAGCACCTTGCACTGTTAGCGTCATCGTTTGCCCTCCTTCCTTGGGGGTCTTGTTTGGCAGCTGGAAGCCCTGGGTGTGAAATGAGAGCTGCGCTCCAATTTCCAAGGAGACTAAAGGCTCAGCCAGCTAAGCAAGCCTCATGGAGCAACTGCGCCAGCTACTTCTTTACCATTTATTGAGCACCTGCTATGCACCTATCGCAGAGCTGAGGGCCTTGGAAATACAAGATTGACTGCTACAGCCTGTTGGGGTCTCTGGAGGGCCTGGCAATGTGGGGACACAAGACAGGACCTGGATGATGGGAGAAGGTTGGCTGGGAGTTATCTCAGCCACTGGGGTAATGCTGGGGGCAGCATCCCCAGCAGGGGCAGCAGCAAGAACAGGGAGCTTCCTACACAGCCTCTGGCACAGCGTGGGCAGAGGCCAAATGTAGACTCCTAGGAATGAGGATGCTTCAAAGCCATGCCAGGAATACCCATCTCTTGTGCCCTGGCAAGCTCTGTGGGAAAGGGTCAGCTGGCAGCCAGGAGGGTCAGCTGCAGGTTTTGGGAGGAGCTCAGTAGTTGCCTTCAAGGGATGGGGTGGACAGGGCCACACTTCAGGGGAAGACCCTACCTCAGGCCTGCTATGGAGAGGAGGGAAGCAGCCCGTGGGTAGCAGACCCAGGGACACACAAAGTCTCCCTCTTCCGGTTTCTCTCCCTGTGTGGATTTCCTCCACATAGTAGAAACAGTGCCCATCAGAAGGTCCAGCCCTGCATCCTCACAGCACCAGGATAAGCTCTACACAGGTGGGATTGTCACACTGGGCAATCAGCTGATTGCCGTGGGCTGAGTCCTATTGACCAGCTGTCTAACTGGAACCCCTCTGGGAAGGGCTGAGCCCTCAGAGATATCATCCAGGCTGATCTGTGACGTCTAACCCTGCAGTACAGGGCATGAGTGAGAGGCCTATGCCAGCCCTGGGCAATGGGGAGTGAGGTGGCTGTGTTTAGAAAGTAACATCAGCCAGCTATGGTGACAGCCAGAGACAGGAGGGTGGTGCAAATTCCTAGGTCCTGATCTGGGCTGGGGGTTGGTGGTGGGGTTGCTCTTAGAGGCAAGAGATCAGCAAGGGCAAGACAAGGCCTTCTGTACCAAGTTACACCAAACCTGAGGTATCTTCAGGACATCTGGGGTCCAAAGACAGGTAGAGTAGGCACCTGGGGTCCTGCGGGAGCTGTTAGAGTTAATGTGGAAGGCAAGAGTGAGACAGAGCTGGGAGCATCTGAGGGAGCCACATGCCCCGGCATGTGTGAAGGCTGCAGAGAAGTAGAACTCAGCTGGGTGGGAGGAGAAGCAGAACTGGAGCTTGGTGCTACAGAGCCCGAGAAATGGGGTCCAGGACAGAGAGGACAGCCAGTTGGGTGTGTCCTGCACCACAGCAGAGCCCCCACTGGTCTTGGGGTGTTTTTGCTGGGAATGGCAGAGCAAGGGACATTGAAGTGCATTGGGCAGCAGGCCTCTCAGAGCCCACTGAGCCTAGAACAGAAGTAAGGAAACCCAGGCCAGAGTCACTAGGTAGTGCCATTGCCTCCCTGTGCTCCCAGCATGCCCTGCAGCTCTGCCTCCGCACAGCTGTGGGTTCCTCCAGGATGAGATTACTCTGGCTGGTCACCTGGAACAGTACCTCCACCCCTTACTGCTTCTTCGTTTTGCCATGGGCCTGGGACCTGTGATGGGAGGCTGAGCCAGCGATGCTGTCCCCACTTCGTACACTTAATGAGAGTCCTTCCATGTGGTAGAGGCTTGCTGGCAAGGCAAGTGCTAGAAATGAGGGAGGAAGAAGGGAGGGAGTCTTTAGTGCCTAAGTCTGAGTCTAACCAGCTTCCCTGGGGGGAGGGGGCGGGGAGATCGGCAGGGAAGAGCCCTGGGGTCCCTCCTCCCCCCAGTTGTCAGACCCAAGTGGGTAAAGCAGGCCTACTGAAGTCATAGCTCAAAGTGAGGCTGGGGGGAGCACCGCCGCCTTGGCATAGAGCACTGAGGAGCACTAATGACAGCTCTGTGTCAGAGCCGGCCCCTGCTCTCGCCCGCGCTTAGCATCTCTGAGGCACCATACCAATTAAAGATGAGTTGAACATATCGTTAGTTTCCAAATTGTCAAGAATCCAATTAGGGGCATCTTAGATCCACTTGAACAGCTCTGCCAGTTGCTGGTGCTGGAAGAGCTGGGCTGGGGGCAGTGGTCATGCGGTGACAGCTGCCATGGGCCTGGCCAGGCAAGGGGCTGAGCACATTGACATGGTGAGGGCAGATCCATGGCACAGCCTACGTGGTCCTGGGCATGGGGCTCCCTTCTCCTCTGGTGGTGAGCAGACCTGACAGAAGTCTTCCAGGGACCTGCCTGCCTGCCTGCTTTCTTTCTTTCTTTCTTTCTTTCTTTCTTTCTTTCTTTCTTTCTTTCTTCCTTCCTTCCTTTCTTTCTTTCTGGAATGGTGCACAGGGTGCTCAGGGACTCACTACTAGATTGGGCTCATAGTGATCCACCTGTTTACAGCTTCACGAGAGCTGGGATTACAGGGGCACCCCACTATGTCAGTCTCAATTGCAGTCTCAATGCACCCCAGGGGGCAGGGCCAGCATAGTAGGCCTGGGGATAGAACACCCAGCTCCTGTGCCTGTTTGCAGGCACTTTAGTCTGCTGAGCTATTTGGCTAGCTCTCCAGGGACTTTTCTGAGAATTCCTTTGCCATTGGACTGACCATCTGGTCTACCCCTCCTCACTCCATAGCAGAGTCCTTGTGTCACAGCCCCTGGGCTGCTAGAGATCCAAACTCTAAAGTGGAACTGAGGCTCCTCCCGGTGACAATACAGCTTGACCTCTTGAATGACAAAGGAGGCATCCTCTTCCCATGGTGTTTTGCTGGAAAGAAACAGAGAGCAGGCTAGAAGAGAAGAATTTACCAGAAGGGTGGGGATTGCCACCTCTGGGGACAGGCTCAGCCTGGGGCTACAACCACCTGCCCCAGGGAGGATCTTCTTGCCTCTTTCCAACTTCAGGTGGGGAAACCAGGGTAAGGATAGTGACGGTCCCTGGGGCTGCAGGAAGGTGGCAGAGGTGCCACTTTCTCATTCATTTATGAGATAGGCACTGAGCTGGCCCTGGGCATGGTTCTATGCCCATCTGAGAGGCAGACCGGAAACAAGACAGCTGTAAAAAAGAAGACAGAGTTGGGGCTTTGGAGACAATGCCATGTGGGGTCCTCAAGATGGCATGGGAGGCAGCGCCAGTGCTTCCAGGCCACACAGACTGGGGAACGTATGTGCCATAGGAGTGTATTTCCCACCGCTCTGGAGGCTGGGAGCCCATGGCCAGCTCTGCTGAGGGTGGATTTCTGGTTCATACACGATGCTTTCTCTCTGAATTCTTCTGTGGAGAAAGGGGTTGGAACCTCTCTGGGGTCTTTTTTTTTTAACTTTTAAAAACATCTTTTACTTATTTATTTATTTGGTACAAAGTCTCTCTACGAAGCTCAGACTCACAGTGATACTCCTGTCTCAGCCTCCACAGTACTGGGATTACAGCCGTGCACCACCTTGCTTGATTTTGGTGGCCTACACGGTACGCTCAGTCTTCTGGAGCCAGCATAGCATTTGGTACCAGGGATCAAACCAGATCCTTGTGCTTGCCAGGAAGGTGCTTAGACTGCCAAGCTATCTCTCCAGCCCTCTTTGGGGACTTTTATCCACAAGGACATCCGTCCCATCTCCACATCACCTCCCAAAGCCCCATATTCTGATACTATCATATTGGGGTGAAGATTTGATAAATTTGGGGGGGGGGCAAAGGTCCAGAACACGGTAGAGTGCAGCACAATGAGAACACTGCCCTTCTCAAGGCAGCCTTATCTTAATAGACACTGGGGCCAAGATGGGGATGCACCACCGTGCCAGGGCTTTGGTGTGACCAGTGGGAGCAGGGAGGGGTCCAGTAGAGCGCGGTTCCAGGCTGACCTAGGAGCACAGAGGCAACTGCTCTTAGAACCACATAGAGCACTCATAAGCACAAACAGGAAGGCTAACACAGGGATCTCCCACTCAGGCCTAACCCAGGACAACTCCCGTGTATTTGATCCACTGTACTTTAATGTATTTGTAGTGCTCTATTATATCCAAATAATCTGCAGATGTCTAAACCTGATGTGATTGATATCTTGCTGTTTGTGACATTTGACAGTTTGCTTTTTGCACTCAACACCAACCTCCCATGGTCTGTCCATGATGACAGATGCAGGTTGGTCCCTGGGCCACTTGGCAGGTAGCTCTGGTCCAGAGTCCACTCAATCTGTAACTGTGACTCGTCATGACCTTGAAATGTACCAGCTGTGCTTTCTAGTTTTCCACCATTGAGGCATCTTTGGGGTCATAACTGGTTTGGGGCAACTACACACAGAGTTCTGCCTACACACAATTTCACCTCCCAAGGTTTCTCTTACCTATGCTCAACCTTGGATAAAATGAAGGGTGAGTCTCTGGATGTGATGGTGCCTATCTGTGACTCCAGTGCTCTGGGAGGCTGAGGCAGGAGGATCTAAAGTTCAGGCCTAGCGTGGGCAACTTAGTGATTTAGCACAGTAACTCTCAAGGTAGAAAATAAAATCTAGCTGGCTCTGTCACTCTGTATGAAGACTCTGGGTTCAATTTTCAGTATCCCTCCTTACCCCTTACACACACACACACACACACACACACAGACAGAGAGAGGTGACTGCAGGTATTTTGAGAGAGACACTACATTTACATAACTCTTACAGTATTTTTGTTATCATTGTTCTGTTTGATTATTTATTATTCATAATCTTTTACTGTGTCCAATTTATGAGTTAAACTTTATCATGGGTCTGAAGGTACAGGAAAAGCCGTAACACTAAGAGGCACTTGACGCTACTCAGGTTTTCAGAGACCTGCTGAGGTCTGGAGTCACATTGCGTTCTTCCTCTCAGTTGTGAGAGTTGGAAGCAGATTTCCAACATGATTGCATCAGTGTGTGCTCCTGGCTCTGAGGAGTCCCCTGCACCCCACCCTGCATGGGGAATAGCCCCATGCTGAGGTCTAATTGGCACTTGGCCGACTACCACCGCGGTGCAGTGGAGCGACCCACTGCTGCAGTAGCCACCCACCCAGAAGCCTCTTCTGGGGCCCACCCAGACGCCCCCATCCTTTGCCAGCCCTCTTCTGGGCCGTTCATCTCCTTTTATTGATTTGTGGGCGTCCTGGATAGATCCTGGGTATTCATCCTTAGTTCGTTTATATGTGTTGCTAATATCCTGTCGGTGCCTGTGTTTGTCTTGCTGCTTTGTTTATGGCGTGCTTTGTCACACAGAATTTTCTAATTTTGCTCTAGTTGGATGTATCAATCTTTCTTCCCCCTTGTGATCTGTGCCTTTGAAGTTTGTTGAAGAAATCTTAGTCTGCTCAGAGATGTTAAAAATAAAAAAAAAGTCTCTGTAAGCTGGGTGTGGTGGTGCAGGCTGGTAGTCCCAGCACCTGGGAGGCTGAGGCAGGAGGATCGCCAGGATTTCAAGGCTAGCCTAGGCTACATAGTAAGACTCTGTCTCAAAAAAAAAAAAAAAAAAAAAAAAAAGTCTAAGGTGGGGGTCCCATCTGGTAACCTATTTCCCTGCCTTACTTCATGATCCATCTCCCAGCTCTCATCAGAGCTGCCACCCGAGAGACCCCAGATTTGACCATCTGTATGGCCTGACTTCTATAGCTTGGTCTGTTCAATGTTTCTGCATGGTGATGGAAGGAGTGGCTTAAGATTTGGGGGGCTTAAGGGGAACACAGAAACTAGAGACAGGAAGAGAGGTAAAGAGGGCCTTGGAAGCAAACGGGGATGAGGGTGGGTGGAAGAGAGAGCAGCAGACACAGAGAGAAACAGGTGCTCAGGTCCCAGGAGATCAGAGGGGTGTGGAGCACCAGCAGGAGATGGGCTGTGCCTTGTGACCAAGGGAGCAGGTCCTGGAGCCCCAGCATGGATGTGAGAGACATCTACTGCTAGGACCACCATGAAGGGCACCACGGGCTCCCAGATTAAACAACAGAAGCTTGTCCTCTCGAGTCTGGAGGCTGAGGTGTTAAAGCTCTGGTCCCTCCCATGGCCTCTCTCCTCAGCAGGCAGAGGCTGTCTTCTCCCCATGTCCTAATGGAGTTGTCCCTCTGCATGCCTGCGCCCCAATCCTCTCTTCTCATAAGGACCCCAATCATATTGGATCAGAGCCACCCCAAACGCTTTGCTTTAGTTATCTCGTTAAAGGTCCTGTCTGCAAACACAGATACGTTCAGAGGTCCACAGTATATGAACTTTGGAGACACAGCTCAGCCTGAAAAAAGGGATACAGGAAGGGAGAAGTGCGAGGACTGCGGTGTGGGACCTGGTTCTCGCAGGCTCAGAGGCTGAGAGGACCTGGAGGGTGTGTGGCATCACTACCTGCACAGCCCTTGTGGCAGGTCACACTGACGGGGTATGCAGGGAGACACGTGGGGTAACAATGAGCAGAGCATGGCCCCTCTGGGACACCGCTGGGGACCAGGGAGAGCACCCTGCCATAGGCAGCATGTCCCAGGGGCAGGTGGCATAAGAATGGCCCTTCTGAACACATGTACGAGCTTAGATCCCACTTTTAGAGTCAAGTGAGGGATCCCAGACCAACAGAGGGAGGCCAGGGGCAGTTGCCATGGATAGACAGAGTGGCCTACAGCTGTGTTAAAAAGTCCTGTATCCTGGCCACCTTGATGTGGGCAGGATGGCCCTGCCACACACCTGTCTCAGGCTTGTCTTTGGAGCCATGGATTTCCTGGATTTGAGTCTTAAGTCAGCAAGACTAGATCCCTCCAAGGCACAAGAAAACTCCCCAGGTTAGAGCTGCCAGAGTGTCAAGGGCCAGGCTGCGGGGTTGTCCAGGAAAAAAGGGGTGCCTGGGGCTCCCAGTTCCCCTCTTGCTGTCTCCTGACTATAGGGGATCTGGAGCTGGAGCTCTCAGGCCAGGGTGGGGTGGGAGGGGAGAGGGATAAAGGGCCAGCTAGGGCTCAGGGTTCCAGCATTAAGTCTGGTTGGAGAAGCAGTAGCCCTACTGTCCAGTGCTGGAATGGATACCAGGAAGGCATAGGTAAGAAGACCACTCAAATGGCCTGGCTCAGGGTCTGCCCATGCCATGGCCTCTGCTTGGCTCCCATTCTGGCTCCTTCCCCAGGCTTCACATGGCCAAGGCCACTGCCCCCTGTTTGGGGGATTAGAGGTGAGAAGCCGGCTGTCTGCTAGCTAAGGCGGCTGAGCAGGGCATTAGGGCCTCTCCTTCCTTCTGACCTTGGTGGGATTCACTGCAGATGTCTGACTGGGGAGAAGCCGCAGGGGGAGAGGATGTTGGCATTTTCCACATCACTTCCAAGATCCCCTACCACCTGTACCCCAACCCCAAAGTGGTGACATTCACCTAGCATGAAATTTACCCCTTGGGGATCTGAAGCTGACAACACAGTGGAGTTAAAGTCACTTATAATGTTTACCACCACCACCACCAGCAGCCGCAGCCTTAGCTGGCTCCCATATGTTCTCATCACCCCTCCCGCTCCTGAACACCACTGACCCCTCAGTCCCTGGTGGAACCAATCTGCCGTCTCTGTGCCTTTTACCTCCCCGAGATGTAAGTGGAATCACACAACGTGTGGTTCTTTCACCTAACTCAGTGTCTCCCTCACCCAATATTCTGAAGGGAGAGCACGGCCTCATTCCTCTGCCTGGTGGGCGCTGCGATTCTGTGACAGCACCGCCTGCCTGTCTCTTCTTCACTCCCCCACTGGCTGGAAGCTGTATGAGACACTTGTTTGCTGCTGTGAACATTGAATACAGATTTCCTTTAAACCTTTTGTTTGCAATTCTTTAGAGGTGCACGCACACTGATTCTGTGCTTTTTTTTTTTTTTTTTTTCAGTGCTAGGGATTGAACCTATGGCCTTTACACTGAACTACACGCCCGTTACTTTTTGTTTTTTATTTTGAAACAGGGTCTCATTAAGTTGCTCAGTTGCCCAGGCTAGGCTTCAACTGGAGAACTTCCTGCTTCAGCCTCCGGAGTGCTGGGATCACAGGCATTTGCCACCGTACTTGGCTTGTGATGAGCTTTTTAAGAACAGCGTGGCTCTTCTCCACACTGGCTAATACCACTTCCCTTACCATCAGCCTGTAGGGTAGACCTACCTTCTCCATGTGCTCACCAAAGCCTGATACATTTTTAAAAAGATTTTATTTCTAAAAAACACTGGCCAAATGATGGGTATCATCATGGGAGGAATTTGCAATTCCCTAATTGGTTATGAACACTCAGCATGGGTTTATTGGGTATTCGTGTCTTCTCTGGAGGAATGTCTTTTGAGGTATTTTGTTTTTAATTTGGGTTAGTTTTTGTTGTTGTTTAATTCTTAGATTGCAAGCATTCCTTCTGTATTCTGGGCCCTAGACCCTTCTGTGATAGGCAAAGTCAGTGCTTTACAAGTGTCTCCTCCTTGTCTGTGCAATGTCCTTTCATTCTCTCTATAGAGTTTTTTTACTTCTTTTGTGTGTCCAACTTAGCCTGCCCTGGTGGCAGGCTGGCGTTGCATGTGATAGTGATGGGGGATGAAACCGTAGTCCCTGCGTTTGTCTAAGCTTTCCTAAGCAGGTTAGTCCACTGAGCTATCTCACCAGCCCCCAGTTTTTTTTTTTTTAACTATTCACAGTTTTATTTATTTTTTTATAGTTTGGATTTTTAAAATTTTATTAATTTTAATAAGAAAGATATAATAATGAGACAGTTTCAAAACCCCAGAGGTTTTTTTTTTTTTTTTTTTTTTTGAGACAGGGTCTCGCTATGCAGTTGAGGCTGGCCTTGAGCTCACTTTTGTAGCCCAGGCTGGTCTCGAACTCACATCAATCCTCCTGCCTCAGCCTCCCGAGTGCTGGGATTACAGGCGTGAGCCACCACGCCCAGCTCGCCAGAGGTTTTTAAAGAGTGCAGATTATTTATTTTAGTGGAATTCTGTTAACTGACTTTTTAGACCACTGAGCCATCTCACTGGCCCAGTCAACTGGATTTTTAAATCATGTTTTTGATGTCATATTTAAAATATGCTTTCCTGGGCTGGAGAGATAGCTCAGTAATCTAAGCACCTGTCTGACAAGTACAGGGACCTGGTTTCCACACCTGGGACTGCATGCCATGTCGGCTCTGCCCTGGGTGTGCTGAGCAGGTCACTGAGACTGGGTATGGTGGTGCACACCTATAATCCCAGTGCTGGGGAGGCTGAGACAGGAGGATCACTATGAGTCTGAGTTGCATAGCAAAACCCTTTACCAAATACGTCAGATATAAATAAAAATAAATAAGATATGCTTTCCTAAACAATGGTCTTGGGGATCTTTCCCTAGAGTTTCTAGTTTATACTTCTAGGTTTTACACTTGGGTCTATGGTCAATTTTGAGACTAATTTTGTACATAGTGTGAACTGGGGGTCTAGGTCCATTCTTTGTACATGTGGAATCCAAACACCCCAGTGTCCTCTGATGACCCATCAAGTTGCTCTTGTCTCTTTGTCAAAAATTAGTCTCCTGTCTATGTGAGTATGCGTTTCTGGACTCTATTCTCCTCATGGATCTACTGGACCATATTCAGCCAATACAACACTATTCGAGTTGTATAATATGTCTTGAATCCAGGCAGTGTTGGCACAAACTTTAATCATTTACAAAGACATTTTGGCCCATCTGTGTCCTCTGCATTCTGTCTGAGTCCCCCAATTGTCCCCTCTTAGTTGGCTTGTGTTCAGCCCAGGGCAGCTGACAGTTGTTATGGTTTATATTCCCTTCTCTCCTGCAGACAGATCTTTCTGGTATCTTGCTCTTCCCTGACTTGGCCTTCTGCCACCTTGTCCACTGGTCCATGTGTCTGTCCCCTCCTGTGGAGACCATGAGCCACTTGCAAAGCCCACTGAATTTGTTGGGACTAGGGATCAATACTTCTCTCCATAGTCCAAAGCCCAGCAGAGTTGGGTATGGTGAATTTGCCTTGAAGTTTTTATTGTATTTTTTGATTGGCCCTTTATATTATGGAGCAGAGCAAGGATGCTTGGGGGTTATATAAGGCTGGAAGTTCCTATCTACCTCTATTCATCCATCCATCCAGCCACCCAGCCAGCCACCCATCCATACACTCATTTACTTGTCTTTCCTGCAGGATAGCCCGCAGTTAGTATCTGCACCCCTGGCCAGGTCTAAACTGCTCTTCTATGTGCCTTGTGTGCAGGCAGGTGGGATGACTCCCCAGGGACTGTGACCACAGTGGAAGGAAGGCAGAGATACAGGGCTGGGGATCCCAGCTCCTTCCTGCTGTCCTTGATTCTTGCCACATGGGGATGCCTGAGCTATCCTTACCCCTGACAGCAGCCAGAACAGTGCTGACATGATGCAGTTTGGAACCAATAATGGAGGTTTTTATCTTTTCCACATTTTCTTGTTGCTCTCTGGCCTCTGCCCGCTGAATCAGGGACCTGAGCTGCCTCGGGGGGAGGCAGACAGAGCAAAGAACAAATAAATCAATTGACTCTCTGGATGAATTTTTAAAAAGTTGCAGCAAAAGCGATATTCTGTAAGCATGGAGGATTTCTATTGCAAGGGCAGGGATTTTTGAGAAAGAAGAGTTCTGGGCAAGACTATGGACTTCATTGGCATAAGGTATGGCACAGAAGAGGCCATGGAGTCTTTTTGCTGCTGAGAGAGGCAAGAGTTGGGTGACAGGTAATGGTGCCCCTGGCATGGCTGTGGGTAGAAGGGTAGGGGAGAAGCCCCTGGGATATCAGCAGGGCCCAAGAAAGGAGCTGGTGACCATAGCTCTAGAAGGCCTGGCATAGCTCAGGTGGCCCCTGTGGGGTGGGCGGGCCATACACAGAACCCCAGACTGGTAAGCCTGGCCCTGGCCTGGGAGGTGTGGATGCTGGGCAGCAGGACAGCAGTGGTCCTTGCCCGCCCCATGCTGGAGATGCAGCCAGTAGGAGTGTGAGAGCTGGAGAACCAGTGGGGCTGGCATGTGGCCCCAGAGGCTTCAGGGGGGCTGGTGGCCCAGAATCAGCTAGGACCAGTTATCTCCTGGAAAACCAGTGGCACCTGGGCAGGTTCTGGGTCCACAGACCACAGCCTGAACACTGGAGTTGTTTCCTCAGCTATTTTTGTTACACTGACTGAAAACCGACTAACACATCTCTCCTTGGGATGGCCCACCCTCAGGAAGGTCATTGGTGATGGGACCAGGTCTCTCTGGGCAGGACCGGGACCCTGGACAAATGGCAAGGCTACAGGTAAATCCTTGTCAGTGCTGTCTGAGGAGGCTGAGCAGGGTGTCTTCTTGGTTGGACCCTCATTGCCACAAAGACCAGGCAGGGCAAACTGAATCCTTCTGTTCTGAGGTCCCCGCTAACCAGCCTGCTTGGTCTGAGGCCACCCTTATACCCTTTCCCTGTTCTTTCCTTTACTCATCTTTGTCTCCCTATAGGGCCACGCCCCCTATATGTCTCAGGCTGTGGGAAGGGTGGGGCCGGGCAGCAGTCTTGGGCCTGGAGAACCCCCTGCCCCCACTCCTGACTTGTAAACTCCCACCCTTGCCTCTTCAGGGCCCCAGCAGTACCGCATCTCTCCCTCCCTCCTTCTGCTTGTGTGACTTAGCTGAGGAGGCAATAGAACTTTGCTCTCTTCCATCACCATCTTCCTCACCAGTGGCCCCTCATGTAGGTCAGATGCTAGGCACTGCACTCAGGGACAGACTGGTTACACCCAGGACTCAGGCTCCCTTCAGAGGTAGTGGGACTTGAAGCTGATGCCACTTGGGGAACATCTTTAAGAAAAAGGATGCAAAATGACATGGATGACATCAGATTGCTAGGACCCCTCCCAGTGCCAGTGGACAGCAGATGCCAAACATTCTCAGAAGCTTCCAGAAAGACCCAAGTCAGAGGTCTGGCTCCAGACTGCCTCTTTGGTGCCTCTTCTTCTTTTCCATGACATCCTGTGGATAAAAGACCATTCTCTCAGTGAGCAGGTGCATTGAAGCTGAGCACTATTGCAGACCCGTGTTCAAAGGGGACCCCAAGAATGCTCTTCAATGTGTAACAAACAGTAGGTACTATAGTAGATTTCTTTCTTTTTTTTTTTTGTCTTTTTGAGACAGGGTCTCACTATGCAGTTGAAGCTGGCCTTGAGCTCACTTTTGTAGCCCAGGCTGGTCTCGAACTTGCACTGATCCTCCTGCCTCCACCTCCCAAGTGCTGGGATTACAGGCGTGCACCACCACGCCCGGCTACTATAGTAGATTTCTAACAGGCGATCAACATAATAAATGCAGCTAAATTAAACTATTGTGGTGTTGGGTGCGGGAGGCCCACCTGAGGTTGTTGCCAGCAGCAGAACAGGAGAATCTGCTTGTCAGGGATGTGGTTTAGAGAAGCTGTTGGTTCTTTTGGGATGTTCGGCTGGAGGACCTTGTCATGCTGGCTTTCCCAATAAACTTTGGAGAAGCTTGGGTCCTCATCTTGAGCATCAGTTCCTGGCCCCGGAAGATGGTGCACCGCTCAGCCTCAGGGAGCTTGTCGCATTGGCTTTCCTGATGGGAACTTGGCTTTCCTCCTCGCTGGAGGAGCTCGGGGCCTCACTGTTGCTGAGGATGGCTGTGGTACTTTTCGTGGAGCTCTGGTGCTTGCCTGGAGTGTTGCTTCCTAGCTCCATTTCAGATCCCTCTACTTGCTAGCGCAGATCCTTCATCCCATGGGCGTAGACCTCCTAGCTTCTACCGCAGCCCTTTGGGCCTTTCCAGCACATGTCCATGAAGCAGGCCTGCATGGGACTTTATGGTGGGTTGTGGGCTCTAGGCCTCCAGTCTGACTGGTGGGAGGCATTGTTATGAGCTCTAGGCCTTCAGCTGGATTCGTCAGTCTTTAGTGTGTGGATAGATTTCCTGCACTTGTAGTATGTGATTCTTGGGTGATTCACTGTGGCTCAAGTAGAATAAGTGCTTGCCTGGCTAGTGCAAGGGCCTGAGTTCAGTCCCCGGTTCTGCAAATAAAATAAAATACTATTATAAAATGTGTCCTGTACTATATTGTTCACCTTGCAAAAACCCCAAACCATCACAGGTACATAGTGTAGCATCTACTTATATTCAAAGTTCCTTCCTCATATTCATCTTCAGGCTTCTTCATGAATATTGTTATTGTAATAAGATAACTCCTTGATTTTTTTTTCTCCCAAGGCTGGGGACTAAAGCCATGGCCTTTGCACTGAGCTACATCCCCAGCCCTTTTTGTATTCCTTTTTTTTGTGGGGGTGGGGAGACAGAGTCTTGTTAAGTCACAAGGTTACCCAGGCTGGGCTTAAATTTACAGTCCTCCTGCCTCAGCTTTCTAAAGTATTGGGATTATAGAGTATACCATCATACTGTAATAATATAATTTTAAAGATGTTACTTTGTGGATATCCGCACTTACCAACTGAAACATTTTTACATAGTTGCCGACTGTGTTAAGCTGCTTTCCTTCCCTATGTCAAAGATAGTCCCTGTTACTGAGATAATCAAAGTGATAAGAAAAGGCCTATTTTGGCTCATGGTGGCAGAGGTCTCAGGCATGGTCACATGGCCCTGCTGCTTTGGGTTCACTGCGTCATGGTGAGGCCATGCTGCAGAAGAGGCTCCTCATCTCTTGATGACCAGACAGCAGAGACAGCAAGGGGTCAGGGTCTCTATATCCTATTCAAGGACCCCAGTGACTTCACTTCTTCCTGCCAGCCCTGCTACAGGTTCTACAGGATCCACCACCTCCCAATAGTGTCACACACAGGCTGCATAGCTGGCCTTCAAGACAGGGTCTTTGGAGTAACACATCCCTGTGTAGGTGACAACTGCTATGTGCCAGCCATCCAAACACACCACCTCAGATCAAAAACGTTTACTTAAGCTACTCATGGATCTGGACTTTGGACAGAGTTCAATGGGAAAATCTTGTCTTAGTCTCATGTGGCTGGAGTGGACCAACACGGTTCCCTGGTAAGAGCTTCAAGTTCTTTAAAACTGGCTGGGGTCCTTGGTCCCCTCACAGTCACGGCCAGCATCGTGACTGGATCCAGGCCTGACCACCTCAAGACAGCAAGGTGGAGAGTATGGCACATTCAGGGGCCAAGGGTCTCACCTCTGCCATATGCTAGGATCTGCCTAGAGTCACGGGGAGGGAAGAGGAAACCCAGCATATGGTGAGAGGAAGGCCAAGGTCATGCCGCAGGGAGAAGAAGCAGCAGAGTGTGAGGCACCACCTTTGGTGCAGCCATCTTTGGGAAGTATCACCTGCCACCCTCTCCCAGAGAGGCTGTGCTGTGCCAGCTGTCAGGCCTCTCCCATGTGAGTGGGGTACTCACCAGGGCCCAGCACCCATCTAGGGATCCCGAATATAGGAACAGAGCCATGGGGACCCTGCAGCCCCATCTTCACTTTGTTTTGCTTCAAAAAAATACAATATGATAATAGAGGAAGCATTTAGTACAAAAGAGTACTCTCTAATTTGCAAATTTATTTTAGTTTACTGTTACTTTATGCATTGTTGTCATTTTCTTTTGGTTCACAGAGTGCACTATTTGTGTATTGGCTGTCTTTTGCGGTGTAACAAACTACCCCGGATAGTTATCAAGTTAATGTAAGAAACATGTAGCATCTTACATGATTTCTGGGGTGAGGAATTTGCAGTGACTGAGACATAAGGTCCTGTCTCAGGGACACTCAGGTTATAGTCTGGTTGGCCAGGTCTGCATCATTGGAGACTTGGCTATGCCTGGGCCCACATCCAAGGTTATCCCCACTGCCCTCGTGGCTGGTGGTTCAGCCTCTGCTTGTCATCATGTGGGTTTCTGCCGGCTGCTTTCTTGTCCCCATAGCATGATAGCCAGTGACCCTGGGTGGAGATCCCAGACCTTGAGAATGAGCACCTGTCCTTGGGACCTCCCAAGGATTTGCACTCACTTGTCTACATCTGTCTGTGATGTGGCCCATGCTGCTCAGGCTGGAAGTGTCTATACCAGGTGTGAATGGCAGGAGGAGGGTAACTGGAGGTGTCAAGGAGGCCAGGTGCCACCATATTTACACAGACTGGTCCTACCTCCCAAATAGTCCCACTTTGCCTGTGAAGGAACGGAAGTAGGGACTTTGTGAGTCGTTGCAGTCCTGGTGGGCCCTTCACTGGGTTCTCTAGGTTGTGTGGGGCCAGGAAGGGATCTGGAGTGAAGTCTGCCCTGCTCCTAAGGTAATGCCAGAGCCAAGGTGAGAGGCCACTTCTGGGTCAGCGAGGACAGAAACAGGCAGAGGATCTGGAAATGCAGGACAGGCCCAGCAAGGAGGACCTGGACACCAGGCTGAGGCGGTTATCCCAAGGGCCACTTCCCCTGTGTCTCCCAGGAGGGTTTGCAAACTCAGGGCCCCTGAGATTTTTTACCCTGTGGAAATACAAGCCATAGACTGGACAAAAGATTCCAAAGCATTTATCTGACAAAAGACTTGTGTTTAGGATATGTAAAGAACTTTCACAATTTAACAATGCAAGACACACAGCCCGCTTTTTGTTTTTATGGTACCGGAGATTGAATCTAGTTCTTTTTATTTTATTTTACTATTTTTACAGTACTGGTGACCTAATCTGGGGTTACTCTATCACTAGGCTACATCTCCAGACCCCCCCTCTATAAAAATAGTTGCTAAATTGTGCAGGCTAGCTTTGAACCATCAGTAACAATCCCAAGGAGCTGGGATTATAAGCATGTGCCACTGTGCCTGGCCTAACTTTAAATATTTAAACAGATACCAAAAGAAACAAATAAACACAGTAAAAGGTTCTCAACACCATTAATCATTAGGAAAGTGCAAATTAAATCTGGAATGAGATACTATTTCACACCTACTAGTAGGGCTAAAATTAAAAAGATGAGCTACAGTAAGTATTGGCGAAGATGAGGATCCTAGTGCACTGACCCCTGATAGCACCGTGTGACATGATATGTTCACCTTGAGGGAGTCTGTGGTTTCTAAAACAGTGACTCGGCACTGGCTCCCAGCAGGAGGGAAGAAAGCATTCATCTACACAAAGACTAAGGCATGAATATTCATAGCAGCTCCCTGGACTGCTGGGAGGACCGACTCTGTGGGTGCAGTGAAGTTACTTGGCACAGTCTGGCATGTGGGACATACTCAGTAATTGGTGCTGTGATTTCTATATCTCTCTGTATTGTTTTTAGCTCATTCAGTCTTCAGCTGGGGAAACCGAGGCTGGGAAGGAGGCAAGTGTTGATGAGAAGTGGCCAGCAGGCAAGCATCCTAACTGGCCTGGGCAGGTCCCCACATCCCAAGCCCCCAGCCTGCAGTGTCCCTCTGTGTGTCATCTTCATCTGCCAGCTCCCTGCCACTGAGCCTCTGTTTTCAGGGGGTGTCAACAGGGTTGTCTCCCAGCCTCCTGCTGAGCCAGCTTAGGGCAGCATTAATTGGGTGGAATCAAGAGCGACTGTCCCTCCCTGAACCTCCTAGCTAATGAGCACACCATTAAAACATAAGCAGAGCCCTGCCGGGGAGCCCAGGCTGGACTGGGCCAAATTAACCGAGAAGAGTCAGCGATGCTAAGCCCGAGTCTTCCAATTGCGTGACAGTGGCAGCAGGGGTGAGGGGGCAGGGGACAGCTCTTCAGCTCCACTTTGAAAACTTGAGTCCTGAGTTCCTAAGTGAGGGCAGAAAGCGGGGTGGCAGTCTCCTTCAGGCTAGTGAGGATAAAGGACAGACCTGTCCTGTCTTGTCTTCTCCAAAAGCTTCTCAGGGCTGAGGCTGGGGGAGGGGGGCAGCTCCAGCTGCCTGTTCAAACAGGTCCCTTCTTGCACCAACTGTCAGAATGTGTTTGACCAAAGATTCCAAACTCGATGGCTAGAGCAATGGTAGTTATCTCTGCTTGAGTCTGTGCTGGGGCAGGTGGGCAGGAAACCAGAAGTCTGTGTCCTGTGCTATCTCATGGGGCAGCTGTTCTCTCTCTCTTTCTCTGCATTCAAGATGGTGCCTATCCAAGATGGCGCACTCACATGGCTAACCAGCTGGTTCTAGCTGCAGCTATCTGTGGGCTTCCTCTTTCTGTAACCCAGGTGTCCTCAGAAAAGGAGAGAACACCTGGCTCCCAGGGCAAGCACCCTAACAGAGAGGAGCCCACAGCCCTTGTACCATTGTACCTTCTACTATGTCTACTGGACTGTACCAGCTCAGGCCATGGCGAGCATCTGTTTGGGCACAGAGGCAGGAGATGCAGATCCTGCTGGCCAACAGTGTAGGGCGGGAGTAGAGTTGTAGTCATCAGTGGAAGCTGTGATAATCTGTGAGCATGTGGACTGCAGACCCCGCAGGCAGGAAGACCTTGGGTACGCAGCCTACATTTCTGGTGAGGCTTCGGGGCAAGGGAGCTGTGGTTCCCAGGAAGGGCTTCACTTCCCTTAGCCAGATGCTGTGGCACTGGTCTCACAGTGAAAAAGTTCCCTTCAAAGCTTAGTTTCCTCATCTGTTAACCAACTTACCCCTTCCCTCCCTCACCACTCATCTTTTCACTATCCCAGAATTCAGAATTTTCCCTGTCCCAGGATCCCTAAGCCAGAAGATGTCAGGATCTCCAATTTAAGTGACACAGGAGTCACTCGGCAATGGCCCCTAAATATGGCTACTCACTGGAGTCACCAGGCTGTTACCATGCCCGCTGTCAGGGCTCCCAGGATCCTGCCACACCCCTATGAGACAGATCTCCAGTCCCACCGAAGCACTGTGGCTTTGGGTGGGGACGGGTGTGCCAATGACATGTAGGAGGTCCCAGATGTGTTACTATGACCTTTGTTCCAGTTTTCCCTGTTGTTTCAAACCATGAAAGCTTCTCCAAGAGGTCTGGAGGCTGAAGCCAAGGATAAGGCCCAGTGGTGGGTGTGCTGGCAGTGGGGGTTGTGGGAAGAGGGGAGGTTGGGAGGTACCTGGGGGATCTGATGTGCTTTGAGGCTATCCCTATGGGAAGACCAGAGCCTGGATCCCACCTGGAGCATCAGTCCAACCCAGGAGCCAGCCGTGAGGCCACCCCATGTGGCTTTCTGTCCTCCCTTCTGAGTCCTCTGCCTAGGAAAAGGGTATGTCAGCCTCTGCCTCCCAGGGCCTGAAGAGGACCACATAGAAGACAGGCTGTGCCCTAATCGGGGATGTCATGGTGACCCAAGGCCCTCAACATAGACTAAAGAGGGGACCTGGCCTCTCATCTGAGCACCTTATATTCAGTCTCCCCAGAACTCCCCCCACCCCAATTCTCCTGGTTAACAAGTTCAGGGCCTGATGATTAACTAGATTCGAAAAGTTGATGAAAAAAAAATCGAGATATAAATAAATATTCCTGGAGATATTCCACCCCCTGCAGGCATGAACTTTGAATAATTGGAGAGAATTATGCTGAGGACTAATCAAAACTTTTTTTTTTCTTTTGCTAATTACCTCTGAGTTTCATCAGTGTCTAATCAACTCCAGACACCTTAATTGACCCTCGGGAAATGCTGGGAACAGGGAGGGCCCTGGTGTCATATTGAAGGGGGCTGGGAGCCAGGGAGCCGGAGGCCTGGGTCTGGAGCTGGTCTGGGGAAGTGGTTGGTGGGTGGGAGGGAGAGGAGCTTCGAGGTCATTGGAGCCCCTGATCCAGAGGAGTGACACCCTGCTTGGCCTGTAGGCCTGTAGATTTGTCCTTGGGACCAGCAGGTGACATTCCCCGTAGACGGATGGCACAGGCTGGGTCAGACAGACACTGGGGCGACCTATCCCAGAGGGGTAGGCTCCTGAGAGATGGGTCAGGGACCCAGTGTCCTCAGGTAAAGGAACTTGGCCCTTCTAAAGGAAGCCATTGCAGGGGACGAAAAATTCCTCTTCCAGTGCCCCAGGGGTAGAGTCTTGGGAAGGAGGCAGTTTGGGTACATGGGAGTTGGGTCCTGAGAAAGTGGGGATTTTCCAGAACAGAGTCCTAGGCAGGTGGGGTCCCAGGAGTGCCTGGGTCCAGGGGAGACTCTGTCATTCTGATCTTTACTTGTCTATCTCTCTCCTTGCTTCCTCATCTCTCCATCTGCCCCCACATTCCTGCCACACCCTGGCTCTACCTATCTCCCACAGTCTTCAGGGGCTGTTGAGTGGGGATAGCCCAGGCCCCCAGGGCACGGAGCTGGGCAGGAGGAGGCTGGTGAGGCCTGGAGGAGGCTGGTGAGGCCTTTGATGACCAGGTCACCTGGACATTTGCTTCTTACGGTGTTGGCAGGCTGGTCACTTTGAGAGGTCCGAGACAAACTGTGGCAGCTGCCCGCAGATGAGCCTGTGTCCCCAGCACTGGCCACCCTGAGCCCTTCTGCCATCCTTTCAACTCAGCCTGGGAAGGATTCATTGCTGCTTTTTGGCCTGGATCTCAGAGTGGAAAGGGACCCTGCCCCCCTCCCCGCAAACACTTGGGTTCTTTTCTTGTGCTCTTATTGAAGTCAAGGCTCAGCATCCTCATGAGATTCAGGTGGGCACCCCAAAAGAGTCCTATGGAGGCCTGCACCATAACATACTGGGGGTACCTTCCATTTGAGGAAGGATTGCTGGGGGGGAGGGGTAGACACTTTCTGGGCACGGTGCAGATGCCAGGATGATCCACAGCTGCTGTGGCTCCAACCAGCACACCAGGAGGCCTAAGACATCTCCTCCTCTTCTTTCTCTTTCTGCTCTTAGTCCCAGAATGAGTCCCCAGAGGCTCCAGAGAGCTGCCTCCCTCACTGGCATGGCCTGCAGGGTGACATGGACATGGGAAGTTTTATTTTATTTTTTTTTTGGTGGTACCAGGGATTGAACTCAGGACCTTATGCTTGGTAGGCAAGCACTTATTCCACTGAGCTATCTCCCTGGTCCCTGTGACATGGCCATGGGCTTCCTCTCCAAGCCTCAGTTTCCCTTTCCTCACCTGCAGTGGGATTCTATTCTGTGCACCCAAGGGCCTTTCTACCACAGACGCTGGCAGCTTCCTGGGACCAGGCCACCGAGGCAGCCCTCCTCCCCCCTGTCCTAGGCAGAGAGCCCACCAGCCTCATCGAGCCCCAGGTTCCAGGCCCAGGCCTGGGCTGAGCTGGCCCCTCTGGCCACAGGAGGAGCAACCTGTCACTGGCCCATGACAGATGCCGTGTCCCTCCTCCTGCCCCTGCTCTTGCTATTTTAGCTTCAGAATAATGTTTATCGTCTCACACAACAGTGACGCCCGCCCTTCCTCCTCCCTCCCGTGCGTGGACTCCCAGTAACTACCAGGAGGCTTTGCCTGGCTATTTTCATGATTTTAATTTTCCATTCTCCATCTCCTCTCTTCCCCTTATTACATTTTGGGCTTTTTTTGGGCTTCTGAAATGAACATACATTTTCCTGGTGATATTTTTTAATAAAATCCATCACTTACGATTATTTTTCCTCCCCACTAGCTGTCAGACTCCTCATTTGATTTCTTATCAAAGCAGCTCTGTCCTGTCTTGTCCCCAACATAGGCGTCCAGGTTCTTTGGCTTGGGGGTTTGTCCTTCTAACCCTAGCACCCTCGCGGGCCTCCCCTATGTCACATCCCAGCCTGCTGCCTCCTGATCAGATCCTCTGGTCTGCTGGGGCTCCTGTCTCAGGTGAGTCTCACTTGGGTATCCTACGTGCAAGACCTGGGCCGGGCCCTTTCTCTGGCCTCAGTCTCACCATACATAAATAAATTCAGGGTGGCAGATCATTCATCTGCTCAGTGGAGCGTAGCCAAGGGCTTCCTATGGGCTGGGCATAGCCACATACCTGTCCTAGGGCGGGAACCTCCTTAGGTAGAAGCCTACTTCTCTGAACACCAGAGGCCCCTTGCACGTGGGGACTCCCCTGATATGTTACTGTGGGACCTCAGCAAGTCACTGACACTCCCTCAGCTCCCTTTCTTTCTATTCTGCGAAGGAAAGGCCTTGGCATTGAGTCTGCCCCAGTCTCCAGGGGGTCTTCTTCTGAGCAGCTGCAGTCTAGCCTGCTCCTTCATGGCTGCCTGCCAGTCAATAGGGGCAGCAGGGCCGCCTGGGTCCTTCCCTCGGCCTGCCATGCTCAGGTGTCTGGCCAGCTGGGCTCTGGAGCTTCAGGGCCGGTCAGGGAGAAGCTGCATGTGTGGCTCACTCCAGCCTTGTCCTATGATCCCCAATCCTGTGTGGTCCTGGGAGAGGGTTCCTGCTGGGCTGCTAGGGGCAGCTCCTAAGCCCAAGGCCACTGTGGTTCCAGCCTTGAGCCTGGCTCAGGAAGGAGGCATCTGTCCTCCCACACAGCCTTGACCCATCTCTGGTGGAAGAGGTTACCATGAATATTCATAATAGTTCATGAATATTCGTGACCAGAATTAAGCCATCCTTTCCAGCCTCTTGCCCTTGGGTACCTCAGAGGCCTGCTAGTTTCCCTACCCTGTGGGGCTTTGCTCACTCCTCTGTGGGAGCCAGGTGGGTGGCCCTCCTTTCAGGAATGGTGGGGCCTCCATAACCAGGAAAAGCCCTGGTCCTGGGAGGCTCTGACCTACCTCCTGTGTGTCAGCTAGCTTCTCTGCTACCTATTTCTCTCCTTGCCTCTGTGATCCCTTTTGGCCTCTGAGGGCTTGACCAGGCTGACCCACTTCTGGAACAAATGTGCCCTCTCTGATTCCACTCACCAAGGGCTCCTTTGTGTGAGGACAAAGCCAAGGGCTTGGGTTGCTGGAGGATGTTCTGGGCAGAACTTGGGTTACCTGGGGAGAGTAACCAGAGAGGCCTATTGTCAGGTGTACCTGCTACCCTTCCCGCCCAGGGCCAGGGCATGCTCAGCTGACTGCCCCCTTGGACTGGGATATGCCCAGGGGAGGGGGACAGGGCTGAGGGGCAGCCCTGGGTATTTGTCTGAGAAGCCAGCATTCAGGGCCCTTCACCCTCAGGTCAGCATGAGCTGGGACCTCCTTGGGCTGGGGCTGGCTGGCCCAGAAGGGGGAAAGCTGTCCTGCATGGGGCCATGTGACCTTGGGCGGCTCGAGGCCTCAGTGTCCCTCACTGAGGAAGCTTTCCCCTGTTGCGCCTGTTCTTCCCTGTGTGTGTTCGATAGTATATGGGAAGGGAACCCAGCCTGGGGACAGTGACATCACCATGGATCAAAACTTTGAGGTTGGAGAGGCAAGCTCTAGGGTCACCAAGATGGCTCCAGCACCCTCTTTGGTCCAGATCCTCTCACACTGCCTATTTGGGGCTGCCACCCTGGCCTCTCTGGGAGCCCCAGCCTTGCCTCTCTATAGGGCTGCAAGAACCTGTCAGGGCTAGAACCAGCAAGGAGGTCCTAGGACAGGCAGCCCCTCCACATTTCCCCATGTCTTTCCTGTTCAGAGCACAGCATGTGAGAGCTGTGCCCACTCTCAGCGCTTCAGGGGTCTCTCAGTGTGCTGGGACCTTCCAGTGCAGTGACTGACTGAAGGCCCTGACAAGTCCTGATCTCTCACTTCATCTTCCCAGCAGATAGGCACTCTTTGCTGGGGTGCTTGGCTCTGACCTCACCAGAGTGGATGTGGAGTCTGAGAGAGATTTGGTGATGGTCTAAGGTCAAACAGCGAGCTACGGGTGTCAGCCAGGGCCTGGTGCACCTCTGTCTGTACCTAGAGCCACTTTTGGGCTGGAGGATGGGTGAAGGTCCCTTGCAGGGTGGGTCTTTAGTACAGGCTGACCCTACAGGAGCTTCATGATTGAGACACAGCCTGCTTGGTGCTGTTTGCCTAAATATGATCTTCCCACGGGACTGGCATGGCTACTGCCAACATCTGTGGGGACAACAGCAGAGGAATGTCTAATGAGGGCCTGGCGTGGCCCTGCCGTGGAACGCCGGTTGGGACAGATGGTCTATCATTACCAGTTTTTATTAATTACTGCTCCCTGTGCAGTGATTGGCTCCCAGGCTCAGCCTACTGGATGCACAGAGGTCCCCAGGATTCTGGAAGGAAAAAATGTCCCCTTATTCGATGTGACGTATCTTTCTTCCCAGCTTCTTTGGAGGCCACAGGCAGTTTTGGCTCAGTAAGGTCTCTGGAGAGCCAGGCTGAGTGAGGAGAGAGAAGTGAGATGGCAGCTGCCTGAGGTGACAGGGGAGAGTCTAAGGCAGAGACAGATGTGGAGACCCCCAGAGCCCCATCAAGCTGTGGGCAACTGAAGGACACTGGGACCCAGTAGCTCTGCTCTAGCCTTCTGTCTGCACCCCTAGGTTGGACCTGTGGACCTGATACTGCCCCTGTGGCTGGGATCATGGCAATTGTTTGGGGTATGGTCCAGGGCCTTTTGAAACTTGAAGATGCCTCTGACCTGTCCTGAGTTACCCTGAGACTCGAGGGCCCCACATACCTGAGTCCCAGATCTAGCACACCACTTCCAATCTGCTCAAAGGCAGCCTGGTCTCCTGCTTTGCCACTCTGACCTTACATCCTCACTGCAGGCTGGGGGTGGGTTACTCCCTGGAGTGTTGAGGAGCAGGTGCACATGGCCTCTTTGGGAAATTAGAGCCTTCCCAAACTCCAGGAAGGGAACAGAAAGAGCTCTAGAGTGGCCCCTGGTCAGACTGTCCCTGGTGGGGACTTGCTGTCATGGGTAGGGGGACCAGGGCACCTCCAGATATGTCAGGCCAGAGATAGGCTGTATGTCCCTGCTAGCCAGGACATTGAATTCCTGGCTCTGCTACACAGCCTGTTAGCCAGAGAGATAATGGGACTTGAAGCACAGGGTTTCCAGTCAATAAAAAGAGTCTCGGAGGCTTTTTATATCTTGCGTCTGTCACACTGGTTAGGTGTTTTATCTGCTGCCCACTTGACAGTTCATCATAAAGCAGGCCCTGCCAGAGCCAAGTTCTGCATCCTGGCTTGTGGCAGTGGTGGGGACAGAGCCCCCCAGAGCCCACCAGCTCCCGACAGGGGACCACTCTGCCTGGTTCCATCTTCCTGGACCCTGGCATGTGTTCAGGAAGGCCCTGCTTGCATGAGGCTGCTCTGGCCGCCGCAGCAAAGCACCAGATAGCAGTGGCTCAGGGCGTTTATTCTCCTGGTGCTGGAGGCTGGCTAAAGGAGAGCAGAGTATGGCCAGGGCTGGGTTCTCCCCAGGGGCCCTTCTTGGCTGGCAGGTGCCACCTTCCCCCTGCTTCCCCACATAAGCATCTCTCTGTGTGGCTCTCTGTCCTTATCTTTTCCTATAAGGCCCCCAGTGAGATGGAATCAAGGTGTATCCTGATGTCCTCTTTGTGTCTTAGCCACCTTTTTGAAGGTCCCATCTCTGACAAAGAGGGCTGAGGAGTCTAAGGAATATAGTTTGGCCCATGACTCTATTTTCCTGGAACTCCTCTTCCAAGGTTACCCTAACAGCTTGCTGGGTGACCACATGCAGGCCCCTCTCCCTCTCTGTGCCTTCAGGACCAAGGACAAAACCAGGACAGACTGGGAGCAGACAAGTAGTTTCTGTGCAGACATGAGGACTGCAGCCCCAGCAGCCTTGAAGATGGGAGAGGGAAGGAGAGGCTGAAGGCTGTTGTTGCACTCAGCACTAAGCAGGGCCTGGCAACTCAACCCAGCTGAAATGAAACCTAATGCCTTGGACACTGGAGCCGGATGCTGTGCTTGGACCTGAGCCCTGCCAGTTACTGCTGGGTGCCAGTGCCAGAGACTTAGCCTCACTGGTCTCAGTCTCCTCATCTGGCAATGGGAACAATCATAGAACCTACCAGGAAGGTTGGAGCAGTGGATGAATGGTGGTTGTAGGGTCAACCTCACAGGGGCAGGTGGTGCTGGCTGGGGTAGTCTTGACCTTTGGGGGACATCTGTGCTTCATTCTGTAGGCATTGTGAAGCTTCAAGGCCCTGACCTGGCACACTGAGCAAGGTGGCACTGGTGGCTGTGTGACCAGGACAATGGGAAGGGTCTTTGCAGAGATCAGCTGCTGCTGCTCTGAGCAGTGCCCAAGGTGGGGTGAGTGTGGCTTGTCGGAAGGTGCCGGTGGGTGCAGGCACCCCAGCTCAGTGAACTACAATTTCCAAATGCCAAGTGTGCTCTGAGCATCCAATGGGAACTTGAGTTCATGTCTGCAGGTCAGGCAGGCATGATGGCTCTACAGAGGATGGCAGTAGGTTAGGGACACTCTCAGGGAGAGCTAGATTGACTTCCTGGCCATTCACTGTTAAGGTGGTGGTAAGAGCCCTTGGGGAGGACAGAGGAGCTTGGGGAACTGGGAGAAGGGATGGTGGCAGAGAGGGGCCAATCCTGTGATCTCGGGGGATGGAGCAGGGCCTGGAGGCTCCCAATGTCTGGGAGGGTGGGAGGCCTGCTCTAGAGTGAGAAGGGAGGCTGGGGATGTGTCTCAGGGTTGGGCAGGACTTCTCTCGAGGTATGGTCCTCAGTGTTTTGCAGGCAATGTAAAGCAATACCGAAGCAAATGCCACCTCATCCAGGATGCTACCTTGTGTTCCCCAGAGCAGAGGCTATCTCCTCAGCATGTGCAGTGCCTGCCCCCTGTAGAGAAGATCAGCTCCCACACTGTGCGACCCTGGGCAAAGGGTTTAACAGCTCTGAGCCTCAGCTCCCTCTCTGAGCAATGGGACTAACAAAGCTGATTTTAGAGCTGCCATAGTTACAAGGATGGAGACTGTCAAGGGCGGGCCTGTGTCCTCTCCTCCAAGAAAGATACTGGTATCCTAACCCTATCACCTCCCAATGTGAGCTTATAGGGAAACAGGATCTTTACTAAGGCGATCGCCATGAAACAAAGCCACAGGGGTGTGTTCTTGTGAAAAGGGGAAATTGGAACCCAGGAGGAGTGGACCATGTGGCTGGAGCACTGAGTCTAGAAGCTGTGGGACATCAATTTGGACCAGATCTGGACTACCTCTTGATGGAACAATACGATTCTCATGTATGGCAGCTCCACGTGGGCTCACAGGGCAGTTTTCTGAGGACTGCTGCTCCTGGTGGCTGTCACCTGCACCCTGCCTACCCCTGCCTCTCTCTCTGTGGAGCCTTCTAACCCCAGGCACCTTGTGTTAAAGCTAACTGATGGCAGTGATGTGAGCTAGGATGCCCTAGACCAGAGTGCTTACATGCCATACTCGCAGGTACACATATGCATGTCGGTGGGCCTATATGTGCCACACACATACACACACGTCACCCCACCTATGTACCCCTACACATGTGGTACATGCATATACATGCAGGTACTCCCCAAGTGCACTCCCACACATCTGTGCAATCTGTATATAGGCATGAACACACAGGCACCCCACATACACATAAGTACATGTGCTACATGCATATATACATGCATGTATAGGTACCTTACATGACAACAAACACACACATGTACATACATGCATGTAGCTATATGTGTGTATATGCATACACATGTACATGTGCTTGTGCACAGGCTCAGATCCATACCACCCTAGAGACAGAATCAATTCCTGCTTGACTCCACGCGCTGGTCCCCTCAGCAACCCGAGGCAGGGACACCTTTGCCCAGCATCTGACTGCATCTTGCTGCACTGAGGCCTGAGGTGCTCTGTGCTGAAAGCCAACTGGGGCCACAGCCGAGAGTGCACAGACTGCTTGTAGAGGGTGCCTGTGGGAAAGGGGGTGCCTGTGGCTCAGGCCCAAAGCACCCATTGTGAGCACTGCAGGGTGACAATGATCACCGAGCCAGTCTGCCCCGGAGTGGCTCCCAGCCAGAAGCCAGGGAAAGAGCTGTCTTCCAAAGCTGGCATCATTGTGAGGGGCAGGAGGCACACTAGATTCGAGACCAGGCTCCCCAGTGGCTGCCGACAGCCCTGGCACCACAGACCCTCTGGAAGGACCCAGGGATCCACAGAGGTGTGCTGAGAGCCGCCCTGCCATTCTGCTGTATACCTTGGGTCTCCCTACAAGGGAATGCCCTGGTGGTTGATGCTATTTTTAAGAAATAAAATCTGGGCATGGTTCACTTAAAAGCTTGCAAAATGTCATTTTTGTTATCTTCTCATTAAGCTCTATTTGAGTCAGGATCAAGCAGAGTGAATCACCAGGACACAGCCTGGGCTCTGGGCCATTTGCATTCAGTGCTGAGGAACGCAGCCCAACCCTCAAAATGCAGCGATGACCAAGGAGGCTTCGTTCAGCTTTATCCACTCAGCCCATCACCTAGGATAAGGGCAAGGTGTGCCCTTGGCTCCCAGGACACCAGGGACAAAGGGGACCAACTGAGGACTGAGCCAGGCCCATCCACTCCTAGTCCTTGCATGCCGTCTTTTCTCCCATCTGGAGCACTTAGCACTCACTGGCTGACAGCGCCCGCAGCCTCAGCCCTGCCCACCTTCACAAGTGGTCAAAGTATCAGCATCTACAATTTAGGAGGAGAGTGACTGAGGGACAGAGGCAGCGAGACATATGACAGAGCATGTATTGCCAGGTGCCTATTGTGGGATACAGGCTGTGGGCACCTGGGTGGTCTCTATGAAAGCACTGAAGCTTTCTCTATACATGAAAATTCCAAATTTAAGTGCATGAAACAATAAAAATGAACCTGGACCTTGCCAACAAGCTGCTCGATAGTGGCCCCAGTTACCTGACTGTGTGACCTCGGGTGAGTTTCTCACCTCACTGCACCTCCATCTCCTTGCTGTGAGTGGGGATGGCAGTAGGGCCAGCCCCAGTGGCACAGCTGAAGGAGTGCATGCAGCAACCCAGAGCAGCAGGTGGTGCACAGTAGGTGTTTAATGAGTGTACACCCATTCACAGTATTCCTCAACCCTAGAGGTATTAGGATTGTCCTGGAGACACTGAGGGACAAGCCACAGTTGGCATTGCACACTGGGCTCAAATGCAGGGACCCCAAAGAGCTAAAACAGTCTCCCAAAAGAACAAAGCTGGTGGACTCATACTCCCCAATGTCAAAACCTAGTACAGTAATATAGAACCAGCACAGCACTGCTGTAAGGAGACACAGGCACATCAATAGAAACCATCAAGGTCCAGAAATTAATTCTTAGTCAACCTATTTTCAACAATCCTGCCAGGAAAGTCCAATGAAGGAAAGGGAGTATAGTTTTTAAAAAATGGCACTGAGGCAACTGGAATATCCATACACAAATGAATGAAGTTAGACCCCTACCTCATAAAATATGCAAAAGTTAACTCAGATGGAGTAAAGCCCTAAATATAAGAGCTGTGACTACAAAAATCTTTGAAGAACGCCTACAAGTAAACCTTTATGTTAAGCAAATTTTCTTGTATGTGACAGCAAGAGCAAAGAAACAAAATATTGAACTTCAAAATTAAAACATTTTGTGCTACAAACACTACTAATAAAAAGTGAAAAAGTCCAACACAGTGAGAAAATGTTTACAAGATATATATCTAATTACATCTAATTATGCGTCTAGAATATGTAAAGGATACTGACTGATAACTCAATAAGAAGATAAATATCCCGATGTTAAAATGGGCCAAAAATCTGAATATTCATTTATTCAAGAAGATATGCAAATGACCAATAAGCACATGAAAAGAGTCAATAGCCATTAGGGAAATGCAAATCAAAACTGTAATGAGACACCAATCACCTCACACCAAGGAGAATGGCCATCACCAAAAATACCAAGATAATAAGTGTTAGTGAGGATGAGGAGAAGCTGAAACCCTGAAACAGTGCAGTGGGCATGGAAAACATTGCATCTGCTTTGGCAAACGGTTTGTGAGTTTCTTAAAATTGCTAAACACAAGTTACAGGTTGCCCATTAGCTCCTGTGCTTGGCATTCACCAACAGAAATCTCAAGGTATGTCCACACAGGAATCTATGCTGAGGCAGGAGGAGCATAAATTTGACTCCAGTCTAGGGAACTTTGAGGCTTTGTTATATCTTTTCTCAAAAATAAAAATAAAAAGCTAGAAAGGGCCAGGCGTGGTGGCGCACGCCTGTAATCCCAGCACTCGGGAGGCTGAGGCAGGAGGATCGGTGCAAGTTCGAGACCAGCCTGGGCTACAAAAGTGAGCTCAAGGCCAGCCTTAACTGCATCATGAGACCCTGTCTCAAAAAGACAAAAAAAAAAAAAAAGCTAGAAAGGTAGCTCAGAATGAAGGCTTTGGATTTAATCCCTAGTACCACAAGAAAACAGAAGAAGTTAGGATCATAAAATTAACTGGTCACAAAAAGATCATGTTTAATATGATTCTAAGAAATACTCAGAACTGTCAAATCCACGGGGGGGGGGGGAGTAGATGGGCAGGTCATCCAGCAGTTTTTGGTGTGGGAAGGGTAAAAAGTGTCTAATAGTTGCAGAGTTCATTTTGGGATAACAAAGTATTCTAAAATTAGACAGTAGTGGTGACTATACAACTTTTCAAATTCACTAAAAGCTCCTAATTATCTATTTACTTATTTTCTTTATTTTTTGAGACACTATATAGGTCAGCTGGCTTTGAACTATTTAGTCTAGACTGGCCTTCAACTCATAGCAATCCTTTAGCTATAGCCTCCCCAGTGCAGGGATTACAGGCCCCCATGCCTGGCCAGATTATATACTTTAAGTGGATGAATTCTATATATCTCAGTAATCACATTTTCAGAACGTTTCATATGACAGAAGGTTTGGGGTTCAAGTCCTGACTTGCCCCTGTGGTGGCTTCATAATCAAGTCCCATTCATCCCCTTAAATTTGGCCTTGTCATCTGTAAATGAGGGAAGGATTTTCCTCCTGGGTGGTATAGGATGAAATGAGATGACAGTAGGAAACAATTTTTTCATTTTCATTTTTGTATTCAAATGTATTAGGAGATGTCTACACATTGTGCAAAATTCAAACAGCATGCACAGGTACATCATGACAAGTCATCTTATTTCTGGGGTGATGTTGGTATTCAGTATTTTGATGGAGGTGGTGATTATAACAAATGTATGCATTTGTCAAAACTCATAGAATTGTATTAACAACGTACATAGAAGAAAGCATAAGACTATTTCACCATCAATAAAGTCATAGTATTTTACAAAGCAAATCTTCTACCCACCTCTCTCAGCCCTACTAACTCAGCCTATAGGTCCCTGCAAGAGGCACCTGCTTGTGCTGGTCCCTTGGGTATTGTCCTCAAGATGAGGCTATGCACACCCAGAAAATAAAATGTTATTTTGCTGGTTCTTTTCTATTTGCACATATCTTTTAAAAATTGTGCCATAGGCGCTAGTCTGCCTCTTGGTTTTCGTCCCCTTCAGAATCTCAGAGATGGAGTCCAGTCAGCCTGCGAGTCCACAGCCACATGTGCCCTGACACATCCGAGCCCTCCCCTGGCTGGTCATTTAGGATGTTTCCAATCTTCAGCTATTACTGAAATTGCTTTAGCAAATAACCTCGTACACAGTAATATATCACGTCTCACACTCCTGACAGGTATCTGGAGGACACATTCCTAGAAGTAAATGCACCAGACGGTGTGCATATCTTAGAATTCTGATATTATTTCAAGGGTTCCCAGGATATCCACTTCCCCACCCTACCACTGCCTGTAAGTGCACCATTATACTTGCTCATCTTTGTTCATCAGGCAAGTGAAAAAGCATCTTGGAAAACTTTCAATTTTATTGCAGTACTGAGGATCAAACTGGGGACCTTGTGGTTGCCAGGCAAATACTTATGTCACTGAGCATATCCCCGGCTCTTTGAATGCTTTTAAGAGGGCACTTTTTCATTAAGTTCTTTTTCTGTTTATAACCTCTGCTCATATTTTTGCTTTGTTATCTTTCTTATTGATTTGTAAGAGCTCTTTATCTATGAGAAAATGACTCTTCGCCTGGATATAAGCTAGACAGCATATTTCTTTCACAACTTTTTGGTTTTATGAGTGGCTACTGCCTGTTCTCTGTGTGAAGTTCTGGGCACAGAAAGAGGCTGTTACCATTTTTCTCTGGGTACTATTTTCTGTATCTAACTAAGGACATAAGAATCACATGTGGTGCCAAGATGCTAAGACCATAGGAGAATCTTCACTTATCCTGCCAGTGTGGGTGGGAGATGAATAGGATAGTCTTGCTCTCTGGAGCTACACTCTGATAGAAGAACCCCACACCAAGGCAGATGCTGACATCCCCTGTGCTGCAGAGCCAGGGTCCTCGGGGCATTCAAGTCTACAGGTGGTGGCTGCTTCTAACTGGTTTGTAGGGGGTGGAGGCCATTGGCCTTCCCATGTCCCCAAAGAGCATGGGAAGGGAGTGAGATAGTGGTTGTTTCCATAAAACTGACAGTCTTTCTGATTAAGAGTCATGGTCCTGCTTCCTGGAGGCAGGGATCCTCATTAACTCAGCCTAATTCTAAATGTGGAGCCTGTGGGTATCAGAAAGGCAGGTGGGGAAACCCATTCTTTGGCTGCTGCCTCATGATAGGCAGTGGCTGAGCCTGTTGCCTCTGGGTCTTCCAGGTCACAGTGGCACCAACTCATCCCAGAGAAGACAGCTGTCATCTCATGTGTGGGCCCTGCCTTCCAGCTACACTGGCAGAACAAGTCTGAGTGTGTGCGTGAATGAGTGAATAGGCATGTGTGTGTATGTGAATGACTGAATAGGTGTGTGTGTGTGTGTGTGTGTGTGTGTGTGTGAATGTATATGCAAGCAGTGAGAAAATATTAGGCAGCTTGTAGTTTAACCATCCGTACTTAAATCCTAGTTGGGCTGTTAACCATTCAGGGTGATGGTGGCCAAGTCACTTATTCCTTAGCTCTCAGTTGTCACCATCTGTGAAATGGAGTTAGTAGAGGTCTGGGACATTCCTGAGGCCTACATGGCTGATGTTAGCTGCAGGAACCTAGTAAGGCTGGACAAGGGCAGTGACTTTGTATATCCAGGTCAGTGTGTGTGTGTGTGTGTGTGTGTGTGTGTGTATGAGGGTCATGGGGCAACACAAGGCTGTGTGAGAATGGATACACAGGTAGCCTCTATTAGGGAGGTGGGGCTCCTGCCCCTCAGGGTCATGTGATAGCCAGGTGACTCAGGGCCAAGCTCATGGGATATGAGGCTATGTGGATTACATGTGTGTAATTCTGTTCATGTGTGGGTATGAGGTATCCACATGACAGGCTACCTTGGGGTCCATGTGTCTGCTGGGGAGGTGCAGAAAGAAGCTAAGTGGGGAGAGAAAGAAAGACGCAGAAAAGAGTGAGGGAGGGAAAGGCCAGATGAGACAGCAGCAGCCAGGGCCTGAGAGTGGGGCTTTGGTTGAGTCCACAGCTTAGCCAGACAGGCCTAGGTCCCCTCCAGGGAGCAAAGGCGTATCTGAACTTGAGGACATCCAGCAGAACAGCTCAGGCCTTGGCAGGTTGCTTCCTGGGAGGCAGGCCAAGGGTTAAGGGGAGGGAGAGAGAGGGAGAGGGAGAGGGAGAGGGAGAGGGTGAGGAAGAGGGAGAGGGAGAGGGAGAGAGAGAGGGAGAGGGGGAGAGAGTTACAGGAGGACCAGGCCTACTGTGGTGAGACGGGCGGAGGGGCAGGCTCTGTGCCTGGCCTGTCCCTGTTCCTGGAAGGTTCCAGATCTCTGAGAATGCAGGAGTCCAAAGAGAAGGCAATGGTCCTTTCTCCACCTCACCTCTGAGACCAGCAGGAACCCCCCCCCCCCCCGCAAAAAGAGGAGTTTGGAGAAGTGAAGGTTTGCAGGAGAGGACAGTGGAGCTCCCAAAGCTTCCACGGCTTGAACCTACAGGCTGGACAGGGTTTATGGGCTGCGAATCATGGCTGCACCAGCCCCGTGCGCTGGAGCCTCTGTGCACCCACTGACCACCCCCCCGCGGGGCTACTAGACGCCCCAAGTGCTAGACGTCCCAAACGCCACTCATAGAGCATAGAGCTGTGCACCAGCCCTGTGGCCTTCTGCAGGGGTGCAACCGGACCCTCAGCAACCCCCTCCTCGTCATGATGAGCACTTCCACGCACGAAGCCGACCAGCGGCCTCTCCCCGCTTTCCAGCGAAGGGTCTGGGCAGTCCCGGTCTCCGGGCAATTGGTGAACGGCTTTCATTGAGTCGCGTTGGTAGGTACTACCAGGATCCGGGGTTCATAGCTTCGCACGAGACGTCGCTGGAAGCTGCGCTCAGGCTGTAGCCCGGCGAGGGCGCTCTTGAGCCTGGTTTAGAATCTTTACCTAACGCAAAAGCAGTCGGCTGGGGAAGGGGCGGTGGGGAAAGGGAGCCGCCCATGGAGCCGATGGGGTCGCTGGGCGAGGGTTCGGGGCGATCAGGTGGCTGCTGCGGGTACTTAGGCTTGGAACCAGAGGGAGGAGCTTCGGATCCGGGGGGAAAAGGGGAGGCGAAAGGCGGAGAAAGGAATCGTGGGAGGGAAATCCGCTAAACGGAACCTTCCGGGAATCGGGAATAGGAAGGCGCCAGGCTGATCTCACGACCCCTCCCCCAGCTGAAAAGGGCTGGGGACTAGTGAAGAGGACGGGACGAAGGGAGGGAGGGGTCGGCGACCTTGGCGGAGAGCGAGTCCCTGAGGACATTGGACCAGGAGGGCCTGACCACTCTCGGGCCCCACCTCCCTACCCTTGGCAAGTGCCCACCCGGCGGAAGCGCGTCCCTGCGGGGCGTGCATTGGCACCTCGGGTACGCGCACCCACACAGGGTCTTACTTGGGGTCAACTTCCAAGCGACTCCCCGTGAGCGTGTGCGTGTGTGCACAGCTGTGTCCGCACGCGCGTGCACATCCGCGCTGCACGTACCCACCTCCCAACGCCACAAAGGGTCTGGACCCCAAGACACCGGGTCTTCAGCTCCGTAGGGATGCCTCGGCGGACAAGGCGGGGGCGGGAGTGGGGGCGACGCAGGGGAGGGGGTGCGGCCGCCCTCGGCTGCCCACGCCGCTCCCACCGCTCGCTCCAACTTCCCCTCCTGCGTTCCCCCCACCTTCCCAGTCCACCGACGTGCGCCCCCGCCCCCTCCTCCGGCCCTCCCCGCGCGGGCTCCTACATTAAACCTTCCTCGTGCTCAGAAAGAATGTGCTACCACCTCGCGCTGCCTTGGCCGCCACCGCGCCCGCGCGGAATCCGGAGCCGCCCGGCCCCTCGGCGTCGCCGGCCCCGGGCTCGGAGCGCGCGGTCCCCGCTTGACGCAGTGGGCGCCGCAGCCCGGCTCCGGCCGGCCCCGCGCGGCTCCCCGCCGCAGGCCGAGCCCAGCCCGGCGGGCTCCGGGAGGGGGGGCGGGTAGGGCGGTGGGGGGAGGAGGTCTGTCTGGAGCCGGCGAGCCCCGAGGAAGAAGAGGAGGAGGAAGCCGCCGCCGCCGTTCCTGCCGTGCTCGGGGATCCGGGCGCTCGCGCTCCGCTCGCTGGCGACCTACCTCCAGCCCGGGCCCGCACCCCGGCCCAGGTAGGAAGGGGCTGGCGTGGGAGGGGAGCGTGCCGAGGAGGGAGCCCCTTGCAGCAGCTGCGGGTTGACAGGTCCCCGCCCCTGGGGGGGAGGGGAGCAGGACAGATGCTCTGGGGTGGTCGCCGGGGCCGTACGGGGTCTTCCAGGGTTCTCCCAGCTCGGGTCTCCGTGCCCCGTCTCTGGCGACCTAGCGGGGTCAAGCACCCTACCCGTGTGGCTTCGCTTGCGGTGCATGGAGCCCGTGGACCCTAGGCGTACCCCCGCCTACCCAGCAGGATTGGGAGCTTCGCGCACCCTAACTTCGCGGCCGCTGAGCTCGGGCAGGACAAACTTCCCTCCCCTACCTCGGGGCTCCGAGGGCCGCAGCTAGAGACCCTTTGGGTTGGGAAGAACCTCGAGGACCCCGAAACTTTGCAGAGCGCGCTGAGAGCGAAAGGCGGGATGTGCAGGGAGCCGGGGAATGCCTTTAAGTGAGCCCCAAGTTGGCCCAGAGACTGTCCACCCATTTGAAACGGGTCTCAGGTCGGGGGCAGAGGAAGTGAGCAGTGGGGGCGCCGCCACTCTTGGGTGGGTCTTGCTGGTCCCGTGCCCCCACCCCACCGGGTTGCGGGGCTCCACAGAGCCCTAGGGAAGGACCAGCTGGCGGCTATTAATAGGCGCCCGTGACCCGAGCTGCTGTCGGCCAGGGAAGCCGAAAGACTCGCCTCGCTGCGGGTTGGGGTGGGACCCAAACCAGAGCTTACTCCTCCCCAGCTCACCTGGCCCTCATTTTGTCGCTCTTTTCTCCTCCCACTCTTGGATCTCTGGGTGTAGCCCCCTAACTTTTTTCTTTTCCTAAACTGCAAGGTGTGGACAACGGCCACCCGCTAGGGGCTCCTGGCCAGACTCGCACTATCCGATCCGAGCACCGTTCCCAATCGAGACCCCCTCCTTGGGGCCTGCCTGTCCCGGCATGAGCGAGGATCTCCCCGAACCGGCCCAGTGCTTGCATCCGCTGCCCACGCACAACACATCCACTCCCCCTGTGGGCAGTAGCCATTCCATCCGTGGGGCACGGGAATCGCCGAGAGTTCAGTGGCCCTGCGAATCTCCTGAAAAGGATTTTGGGGTGTAGCTCTGGCTACATGTGCAGGAAAGAGACTGTGTCCTGGCATCTCCTCTTCCAGCGTTGCACCCCAAAGGCCAGGAAGGTTCTTCTGTTGCTTCCACCTCTTCCCTATCCCACCGCTCTGGTTGGAGCTTGAGCAGGTTTGAGCATTTGGGGGAGGAGAGACACTTGATACTTCTTTCCGTCTTGGGGTCTGTGGAGCCCAGCCCCTCCTGACAGCTCCGAGATCTTAGTCCCGAGGGCCAGCCTCCAGCCCCGCCTCCTCGCTTTAACTCCCGAACCCCAACGCCCTGCTGCGCTGGCGCGTCCGCTTTGGCAATCTCAGAGCTCAGAGAGCGAGGTGTCGCATCTTTCTGTCGCTGCTCCGGGTCTGGGGGAGGGGAGGGGGCGTGGAGCGCACCGCTGAGTCCCTGACTGATGTCCACGCGCGGTGGCGCCGGCGTCGCTGTAAGAGAATTAATGACTTACACGCAGGCCTCGGATCCGAGCGACCCCGGGGGAGGGACAGCCAGTGGGATTTGAGGGGCTGAAGGGGCAGCCTCCTTGGAGGTGGGCTGAGGGAAGCAGTCTCTCAACACCTGTCTCCTCAAATAATAGATACTTGGCTCTTGAGCCTTCAGCACCTCTGACCCCATCACTTGTGATACCTGACCCTGAGTGCCACGCACTTGCCTCGGGAGCTGGCGGCAGCAGCGGTGCCAGCTCAACCTGGGCTTGTACTGGTGGAAAGGGACTCAGAGACCCTGCACCTGGGGAGCAGCCCAAGAGGTATTGGTGGAGCAGGGCTAGGTGGTCAGTGTGGTGTCCACACAGGCGATGCCCATCCACTGTCCAATCTTTGCCAACGCAGGTGTGTGTGTGTTGGGGGGGGGTGTTGCAGGGGTAGGGGGAGCCAGTAGCCTCTCAGGATCAGCTTTTGGTCCAAATGGTGGAAGCTGGAGCCTTGGGTCCCTCCTGTTCATTTCCTGCTCATGGCTAGCTGGTCCAGAGGACATCTAGAGTGACCAGTAAACTGGGGGACTCTCACCCTCTCTCTAGGTGGACCTCAGTTGGGATGGTCTCAGACACAACAGGGAAGAATGGTGCTCCTGCAGCCCACTTTCAGTCCTAGGGCTCGGGCCTGGCACACCCGGCCTAGCAGTATCCGGTGGTGAAGCCAGGGCTGCCCTTGGCTGGGGGCCTGGCTGTGATCAGATCCCAGGATCAGGTGGTGAAGGATAAAGGCTCCAGGTCCAATTCTTCCTCAGGCCCAGCTGCCCTTTTCTAATGTCTCTAGACCGTGGGTCTATTAGTCTTATCTATCTCTAGGACACACTGCTTGGGGGTCACTCGCTTTTGTCTTGATACCCCTCAAAGGAGCCCCACCCAGCTGTTAGGAGGAGGCCATACAGCCCCAAATTCCTCAGTTCCATCCTGCATTCTGAAGGCCTGGCAGGGTAGGGGGAAGGTGTCTCGAACCCACTCCTCACTAGTCTGGGAGAACCCTCCCTGCCGGCCCTGGTGGGTCTGGCCACCCCCCCCTTCCCAGGCTGGACCAGTCCATATAGGACTGGCTGGTGCTGTGGGCGTCCATTCACATTCCTTTTCCCGTTCCCGCACACTATAGGATTTATCTTGATTTGCTGCCTTTGAATTGAGTCAACTCTTTTGTATGCTCGGTGAATTGCCCAGCTGCTGGCGAAGAGAAGAGAGCGTGCCGGGGGTACTGAGGCCGGGAATCAGGAGCGGGCGGGGACAGGAAGTGGGAGGGGGCGCGGAGTGGGTGGGTGGGGGACAGGCCGAGCTGAGGAGGGAGTGGAGGGAACCAGAGGCGAGGCATCATACTTGTTCAGGGCGCTCCTCTGGCTCGCCCACCGGAGGGAGTTAAAAGTCCTTGGAGGGTGCGGGTCTGGGGGTTTCCGCTGTCACCTAGGGCTTTGCCTCTTGGGCTCCTTCTGACTCAGTTTCTTCACCTGTAACAGGCTGGCTGGGGGCTTCCGCAGAAATCATCCCAGAGGTTGGGGTGAGTGAGTGGAGGGGGCCCGACACTGGAGAGGGGTCCAGCATTCCTGCATCCTGCACCCCTAGGTCCCAGCCCTCTGGTATTTGGGGTATCTGGATCCGGAGCACAACATTGCTTGCTTAATGCGGTGGGGGGGGGGGTGTCATACATGGCTCATTCTGCTAACAGCAGAGGTGGGTGGAGGGACTCGAGGAAGACCCCATGCGCTTCCCAGCGCCCTGGCCCCCTCGGAGGCCAGCGCCCCGGCCTGGGGGAGGGCAGGCGCACAGCGACCCGGAGCACTGGGAGCGCAAGGGGCGCGGGAGGCGGGAGGCGGGCAGGAGAGGGGAGGGCGCGCGGCGCCGAGCGGGCCTGGACCGCGGAAGAGGAGGTGGAGGGAGCGCGCGGGCGGGTGAGGGCAGGAGGGTGCGGGGGGGGGAGGGTGGCGAGAACGAACCCCCCCTCCAGCCGCGCGGCGAGGGGCGGGGCGCGCGCGCAGATCGATGGGCGAAGCTGGGGAGGAATTTCAATCCCGGGAGCGAAGTTAGAGCTGGGAGGACGGCGGCAGCAGCGGGCGCAGCGCCGGAACGGCGTTCGGGCCAGGCAGGTAAGCGTGGAGCCCGCGCCTGAGAGCGACCGGGCGCCTAGCCAGGAATCTTGGGACCCCGGCCACTCCCTGGGCAGCGCGGAAGGCCTTGCCGCTTCGCGCCCCTGCGCGTCCTCGAGTGCTCTGCGTGCGCCCCCAGCCCGCGTGTGCCCCGGGCCCAGCGCGCGTTCCTAGTGCAGCGGGCAAAGTTGAAGGAACTTGGTGACTGCGAAGGAGCAGGCGTTGGCAGAGCCGTGTCTGCCGGGGGTCCCTCGATCACAGCCCGCACAGTCCCTCCTTTGATGGAGCGGCCCTTTCCTCAGTTCCTAGGCTCCCTGCTTTGCCCCTTTCGCTGCCTGCACTTTCTGTGCCCTGCTGATAGAGCGGTGGCTTCCAGCCCTCGATCCTCCTCAGGGACCCCTGCTCTCACTTCAACCTTGAGGCTCCTCCGACTCTTCGCCGACCCCCATCCTGCGCACATCACCCTCCTTGCCGCAGCGACACCCTTTTCACTGGTGCCTAGGCCAGGGAACTGGCCACACTTGGGAGGGACCACAATCCTCGCGGTGTAGACCCTGGGTCAAGGCTCTGTTACAGGAGAGGGAACTTTTGTCTTGGTGGAGACCCCCACCTTGGAGCCATCCTCCTGGTCATCGCTCTGAGGTTGCAGGAGGCTGCTGAGCCTCCTTACCCAACCTGCTTTGGTTCAGTCCTGTTTGCAGCATCGAGTGGTGCCCTGGTGCTCTTGTCTGCTGACCCCCATCCTCCAAGGAACTGAGTCTCTTGAGATCAGGCTTTTTCAGGCATCTACTCTGTAACCTTGGGGCTGGTGATATTCCAGAGCCTCAGTTTCCAGATCTGTAAAATGGGAATATCTCAGCAATGACTTTTGAGACATGGAGACTTAGTAATGATGAAGTAGGAGGGCTTTCTTCCAGGTTGGGGGACCTACTGAAGGAAACTGCCAGGTGTGCACCTCCCAGCTAAGCCTCAGATGAGAGTATCTTGTTTTCCAGGTCCAGAATGGAGTGACTGGCTGTGTCTGTTTCTCACTCCCTAAAATGGGCAGGAGCTGTGTGGAAAGCCTTCCTAGGAGTTCTGGGCAGGTCCACTGCCAGGAAGAGATATAAAGGATGGACTGACCTCCTGTCTTTTTCAGGGGACACCTGCTAGGATGCCCCCAATTTCCAAAGAGGCCCCTAGTCCATCCTCAGCCGTAGGAGGAAATAAATGCAATGGGACTGTGTCTCTTTAAAGCCAGAGATAACCTCATCTTTTCTACCTAGTCAGACCCTGGCCTGCTCTGCCTGGGTCCTTGCTGTTGTCACCTTTAAATTGAACCAGGACAGAGGCAGACTCAGTGTGGCCTGCTCTGTCAAACTCCAGGGGACCCAGGGCTCTAGAGGGACACTCTTCACCCTCTGAATTTGAGAAAGCTTGGGCCCTGGCCAGGTTCCTGGTGCTTTGGTCTGTTCTTGCTGTTGTGGGAGGTCCATCTGAGCTCCCTGCAAGTGGAAGGTGTTGGGGTCTTCTGGTGGGGCCACTCAGGGTAGCAGTTATGTTTGTTCCCTGTCCCTTTTGGTCTGTTTGCAGCCCCCACCATGGTGGCAAGCGGGCTGTGTGTGTCATTCAGGATGATACAGCAGGCCAGGCATAGGCAGTTCGTGACTCTGAGAAAAGCCGGATGGGCACTTTAACCAGAGATGCTCTCTGGGAATCTGACAGACTTAGTGTGGTGCGGGGTGTGGAATGGCCCCTAAGGCCCCTTCCCTAGCCCCACAGGACTCTCAAGAAAGCACTAGGATTTTCCAAGGGGCCTTGGAAATGAGTTCTCTACACCTGGGCATGAGAGGCAGCGTTTCTGCTCACAAACAGGTGTTGGAGGCCCCCAGAAGGCTTTGGGTTCAGATCCTGAGTCACTGGACTTAATATCTAGACTCTGAATTTTGGACTTCAGCGCAAGAGAGAAATATCTGTGGGATCAAAATTATAAGAATTTGGGATTACTGGGATATAATGGGGGCTTTGGCCTGTCCCCAACACACACACACACACACACAACACAACACAACACAACACAACACACACACATACAAATATATACATGAACCGCCCCTCACACATACATCAGCTGTAGATTTCAGGGGGAATTTTCTAAACATTTCCTCTGTCTCCTAGAACTCAGCCCCCTGCAGATAGTTCCTTTCCCCTGAAGAGCTCAGTCTCCTGTTACGAGGGAACTCTATTTCTGAATGACTAGACACAGTTACTGTAGCACTGGGAGCATGTTATGAGCAGAGGTTCATGGCCCAGTGTTCATATTTCTCCATGGAAGCAGCAGGCAGACCCTGTAGGTGCCTGGGTGGGTGGTGTATAAATATGTACAGAGGGAGGGCGGAGGATGAGAAATGCCAGTAAATGACAGGCAGGAGATAGATCTCCAGGCCTGGGTGATGGGGCCATAAATTTCCAGGCATGAACCTGGAACGGATGGTGGCGCAGCGGCGGACATCGCATACATTTGTCATCTCCCCATTCCCATTGCCCTACCCCTTTTGTTTTCTGTCATGGATTCAATTTCTTCTGACAGAGCCTGAGGTGTCTACTGGCCCTGGGTGGGTCTTCTTGTGGGGGGTGATTTTGGAGCCACTTCTGGGGTCATGCGTTTTATCTACCTCAAGTACAAAGGGGGAGACTGAGCCTCTGGTTTGAGGCCAGATACTGTCAGGGCCGCCCAGAGAAGCAGGGAAAGAGAGTGGCAGAGCAGTGGGGTCCACCTGCATCCTGTGGTGTTTGAGTAGGACAGGTGAGCCAGGGGCCGCCTCCACTGTCCCCTGTGTTCCATGTTGACCAGTGGCCCTGGAGGTGAGCAGGGGCTGGGGTGGCTGCTGTGGCTGGGTGACACCTGTCCACCATTCTGCCTGGGCACCCAACTCTGCAGACCCCACCCCAGCAAAGCCCTCATCAGCCTCCCAGGAGGGAAGGGCAGGGCAGGAGTCTGGAACCTCAGGTCCAGAGAAGGGGAGCACATAGATGCTGTTGCCATTTTCCCTTGGAGAGCAACAATCAGCCCTGTGTGCTACAAGGAGCCAGTGTCATCAGCAGTCCCAAAGCAAAGAGTGGCAGAGCTGCTGCTGCTTGGTCACAGACCTCCTGGAGGTCAGGACCAGACCATGACCCCTTCTGTGGGATTGATCCAGGACAGCTGAACCCTGAAGCATTCTTACGCATAATGCAACATGGCTGTGCTTCGGCTCTCTGCTGTCTCCATGCCCTGGGGGATGAATAGCAGCTGGCAGGGAAACTGAGTCCAGGAAGCCCTTCCTTTGTCCCCCCCCCCCCAGCGAGGACTCCTGGGGCTGACTGTTCTTTGGTGGGGACACTGGGATCTTGCTGAATTGGTCTCCCCTCTTGGTTCAACAGTGAGCCTCCTCAGGATTCTCAGCCCGGCCCTCCTCAGGGAATTCTCTCTGTGGGCCAGCCCCTCACTCCGCTGCACCAGGTCCAGGGCTCATACAGGAGGCATCTGGCTGCCCACAGAGGTGGGTAGGGCCATGATCAGCAGCTGGGGGGGAGGATATGAGCCCGACGGAAGTGTGACTGGTTTGGGGTGGATGTGTAGCTGTACAGGGAGGTGGGCAGAAGGGACAGGCTCTGGCCTCTCCTCCTGTGATACCCTCAACTCCCTGAACCAAGGCTGGGGTTCAGAGGGATGGGTAGAGAGGCACAGCCCAGCCTAGCAGCTCCAAGCTATGGTATTGGCAACCTCCCATTTGACAGATGAGGAAACTGAGGCTCCACAGGATAGCGATGTAAGCCAGCCTTGGACAGACAGATTAGCCCCGAAAAACCCAGGCCATATCCATCCTGGGCTCCTATCCTCTCTCTAGCCTTGGAGAGCGCCAGGGTCTGCTCAGAGCCCCACCCTCAGACAGTGACACAGGGTGTGCAGACTCTGTATTCCCTTGGCCCTCAGAGGTCCACCCCAGTCCTCTGAAGTGCATGGATCTGCCCTCCAGCCCCCTCAGCAGTGCTTCCATACAGGGGCTGTCAGGAGCAAGCATCTGTGAGCCCTCAGTGTGTGGAGAGCTTCCCACCAGCCCAGGAATCTCAGTTGGCATGCCAGAAGACCAGGGGGGTCATCCCCCATGTGTGCACACCCTGCTGGCACCATCCCTGCCTTTGGAAGTGGTGGAATCCAGTCAGAATCTCGCCTAGGATGGAACCAGACATGACCGACAGCCAGAGGCTCCCTTGTGTTTACCACAGAGCTGAGGTTTATTTTCAGTGGGATCAAACTCTGCCACCTCTTAATCACTAACTTCCTCTAGTTCCATAAACAGAGACTACACAGGCAACCACATGCCCCGCCCCACACTTGGGGATGGGGGACAGCTCCTGGCTGGCCTTGAGGACAGAGGACTATGTTTAGAAAGAGGCCACAGCTACCCTGGCAAGGCTGTCAGGACCCTTCAAGAGCACACCGTGGAGGGCTTTACAGAGCATGCCATGGGACTTTCCAGCAACACACGGGCCTCATAGTCTGTTTCGGGAGGCATGCATGGCTTGGATGAATAGCTGCGCCGCCCAGCAAGCCAAGACTAGGCCTCCCTGGGATGTTACTAAGCCTGCACTGTTTCTGGCCCGACCCTGCCCTTGGGCTCCTGCCTGGGGTGGGTAGGCACAGCTGCCCTGGAGGCTGGCTGGGCATACCTGGAAGAGCCAGCCTGATCACTCACTTAAGAGACTGATACTTGTTGGTACCTGTCTCCTGCCAGGGGATGTTGATGGAAGTGCCAGTTCATCCTGTCCTCTGTTTCAGGGGGGAAACTGTAGCCCTCAGAAACCCCTAGCCCCTGGTGTGCTGTGGCCCTGGGAGTGAGGATCCCTTTGCTCCTGGCTTTCTTGTTTCCACATGGGGAGCCTGAACTGGCTGCCCTCGCACAGGAGGCTCCACACAGTGGAGAGCTCTGCAAAGCTCTGGGAGGTGCGGTGACTCTGCCTCTCTCCAGCTGTTCGGCAGGTGCAGGTCCCTTCCTCGCTGTGTCTCACTGCCTCTGTTTGCCCAATGGACTAAAGCAGCAGCCACTCACGGGGTGCTGTGGTCCCAGGGGTGTTGTCCTGGGTAGGGAGGGCTGTGCTGTGGAACTTCAAATGCCAGGTGTGGCTGGGATGGGTCCCTTCCCCTCAGCCTTAGCCTTCCCTTTGCAAGGTGAGCCCTGGAGTGGATGGACAATGACCGGACACCCAAACTGTCAGTACAAGCTCTGGAAAAGGCAGAGTTGCAGGCAGGATCTCTGGTGATTTTTATTTTGACACCCAAAACATTGGCTCAGACTTGCAGCCCTGGCATCCTGGGTGGCCCCTTGGTTGGGGGAGCTGGGCTGCTGAGAAAGGAAGAGCGAGGGCAAGGTATATGGCTAGGCTGAGGGTTTAGAGGTCAGATGGGTCTTGCGGAACCCAGGCTGCCTGAGATCTGAGTTTGTGGGAAGGGGTAGAGCTTACTCCGATTCCCTGAGGGCACTTTGAGAAGGTTGCACAGCCGAGGGGTGGGGCTGGCATGTTTTTAAAAGGTTCCTGTGGTCACAAGTGAAGAAAGGGATTTCTAGGGGCTGGAGTGCAAATGAGATATTGTTGATGTCTGGGAGGCATAGCCTGAACTTGGCTGAGTGATGGTAGATGAAGAAGTGAAATTATGTTGCTTAAAACACCAGAGTTACATTCCAGTGGGGGAGCGAAACCCATCTTCGCATTTACATCCATTAGGAAATGAGAGACGTAGTCCAGGAAGAGTAGGAGTTCACACAGCAGATTCTGTGCACCCATTTGACATCACTAACACCTGGAGATGGTTTGGGGGAAGCTGTGCCCCTCGGGGGTCCCTGATGTGTGAGTGAAAGTAGCCCTAGAGCCCTTTAGCCCATCTCTGTCATGGGTGGGTGTGGCAATAGAGTGGTGCCTGTGAATGCAGGGCTCCCCCATGTGTGCTTGTAGTGTGTGTGTGTGTGTGTGTGTGTGTGTGTGTGTGTGTGTGTGTGTGTGTGTGTGTGCATGCCCTGCCTTGCCAAGACCAGAGCAGGAGGTACATTTGAGGCGTGAATTACCATGATGGATGTGAGATCCATTCAGTTCGAAGGCTCTGGTTTTGTGAGATGAATTTCTTGTCTGTTTTTTCTTCGCTTCAAATCCAGTGTGTAGAAGTTAGAAGATAAAGGGGTGCGTGGCGCTGAGCACCTATTGAGTCTTGGAGTGGCTGGTTCGTCTGTCCAGAGATCTGTGTGGTGACTGCCGCCTGGTGGGTATCTAGGCTTGTTTTGCTTCCTGTGCTGTGGTGTCCCCATAGAGCATGGGGATGCCAGATCTGCAGGATGTGCTTCACGGAAACAGCACCTTAGAAAAATGCTCCCTCCCCAAAATCCAGGGTGGCTGCTCGGCCTAATCCATACAAGTCAGGATCAAGTGGGAAATAGCAGCTTTTGGTGCCCACAAGTCACCCCCAAGAGGACAATGTGCCTATTGTTACCCTTGTGCACACATGGACAGATCAAGCACATGGACAAATGCGTCACCGCCACATCCTGGAGCACAGCTGAGGGCTCAAGACAGGACCCTTGTGCTCCATCCCCACCACCATGCAGCACTCCTGAGCCTCAGCCCACAGGGCATGTGCCCATTTTACAGACAGGATGGAGGCACAGAGCGGGCAGTGACTTGGGCTGCACTGGGCTTGTATGTGCCAGAACCCATCTCCAGCTCTCTCTGCACCTGCCCTCATTTCACAGGTGAAAGAACTGAGCTGCCAAGGGGACGCAGTGCCTGCATGGTGGCCAGACAGCCTGCTAGGACAAGTGAGCTGCCCAGCCTCCTGCACCACAGAAGCAAAGCCGCTCTGTGCAGAGAGGATCTGTGCAGTGATCCATGCAGTGAGGATCCGTGAAGGATCACTTGGCTGGAGGAAGGGCCCAGGCTGTTGGGTCCTGGCTGCCTGGGGTGCACCCCTAGCGCTGTGCTGTCCCTTCTGCCCTGGGGTCTGTGTGCCCAGAGCAGGGCTGCCAACCAGGAGCTGCTGGAATTGCAGCTGGCTTCTTGAGCCCCCTCTGTGCCAACCCCTTCAAGCATCCCTGGTCTCCCTGCTTATCAGGGCTTGTCCTACCCTCTGCTGTGTGGCCTCTTGGCCCTCTATAGGGACCAGGGTATCTCTTCATGCCTGTCTTTGTGATCTACCAATGGATGACTGAGGGAATTGGTATCATAAGGGAGCAAATGGCACAGTAAATTCAAAAGTGAAGGTAAATGGGGGAAGCCAGTGGACACCCTATGGACCTTCCAGCGAGGCAGAGCCACCTTGGTGTCATGAGCTTTCCTAGGCTTCATGGACCTGTGCATCCTGCTTAGCACCAGGGATGATGTCCCTCTTGGGGAGATACTGGTATGGTACAGCCATAACACCGCCTCCCCCCACGCGCGTGCGCGCGCACACACACATCCTGATAGCGTTCACCCAGCTGGCAAGCAGAGTGGAGGTGGCCACAGCCACACTTGGTTACATCATCTGCCCCACCTGCAGGGACCTCCAGCTCCTCCCCTGGCTGAGTGCCCAGTTCTTGTAGTGGTGGTTGAGGGACAGGAGGTTCTCAGGGAGACTCCCATGGGAGAGGAACTGGTGAGGCCGAGATGGGAAGGAAAACTGCGGCCCAGTTGGTCCCCACCCCTCCGGAGTTCCCATGGAGGAGGCAGAAGGCTCTACTAGGCCATATCAAGGAGAACTGGCAGGATATGGTCCTCATGGTCTGTTGCTGCACTCAGAACGGAGGCCTTCATGCTCCACGCTGACTGTTCTGTGGCCTGGCTCTCCTCCTGTGCTCACTGCTTGCCTCTGGGCTGTCCCTAAGCTGATGCTCAGGCCTCCTTCAGCATGGTGGCCTTCCCAAGGTCCTGCTAGGGTCCTGCTGATTGTAGGATTCGCTGGCCAGGAGGCAAGTCTCATGCTTTTGTCAGTCACTCTTGTCCTCTGAACCTGCACTCTGCCTCTTGTGACAGCACAGTTGATGTCATCCTTTGAGCGCTTTGTCTTGTCTGGTTGCTAACAGGCATCTGGGGTTCATTCTTTTTAAAAAATGTATTTGGTACAGGAGCTCAGTACCAGCTCAAACTAATCATGATCCTCCTGTTTTCACCCTCCTCAGGGTTAGGATTATAGGCATGCACCACTACACCCAGACTCTATGGCTGGGGCCAGCATGGCAGGTGGTGCCAGGGATCCAAGCCCAGTCCCTTCATTTGCCTAAGCAGGCATTTAGTGCACTGAGCCATCTTGATGGCCCATGAGACTCCTAAACTGGTCCCCTCTATTAAGAATAGGTTTTGGGAAAGCACCCCAGGGTCACAGGATCCTCATCCTTTGGGAGAAATGTTTGTGTGACAAGAGGGCTGAGGTGTCTTTTAAAAATAATTATTTGTTACAGGGTCTTGATCCACAGTTCAGACATATAGAAATCCTACTGTCCCAGCACTGGAATGACAGACATGCAGCAGCACACCCAGGGTTCTAGGGCTGGCATAACTGAACCTGGGTCTTTGCACTTGCCAGCCAGGTGCACAGACTGCTGAGCTATCTTCCCCAGCCCCTGGGCTGTCTCAGAGAGGAGGGCAGCACTGCTGGAGGTGGAAGTCCAAGGCTCATCCCTTTCCTTCTTAGGCAGCTGTACAGAGCTGTGATCTGAGTCTTAGGCAGGTGTGAGTGTGCCCACCTGTTGTGTATTTGCACACCCATTGTAATTGAACAGTTCAAGCAGGGTTGGCACTTTGATGGGATTTTACAGCCAGGGTTCCAAGCCAGGTTTAGAACCTTTGTAATGGACCCAGAAAGCTCCCTTCATACTGCGGCTGTCAGTACCCCTGGCCTTGGCCCTGCTGTGCACCTGGTCTCTGCAGGAGTTCCCTCCTGGCCACTTCATGTCTGTGAATTACACAGCATGCAGTCTTCATCTACACTGTCATGTTCCTGAAGTCCGTATTGTATTTTTATTGCTGCGTAGTATTCCTTATAATGCGATACCCAGTTTTATTTATTCATACACCAGTTGATGGGTATTTGGATCATTTCCAGTTTGGAGCTGTTACGAGCCATGCAGTGTCATTAGCGTACAAGCTTCTGTGCGGCCACGGCTGTGTTTCTCCTGGGTCGATTCTTTGGATGGGAATTGCTGAGTCATCTGGTAGGTTCATATTTAAATTCTTGACCACCCGCCAAGTTGCCAGGCTTCGTCGTTACAGTCCGCTCAGCAATCCATTCTCAGCGCACTTAGTGTCATAATAACCAAGCCAGTGTATAATGGTATCTTGTGATTTTTGTTTTTTTGCTTTTGCAGTGCTGGGGCTGGAGCTGAGGGAACACTGAGCTACATCCCCAGCCATATATATATATATATATATATATATATATATATATATATATATATATATATATGTATGTATGTATGTATTTTTTTTTTTTTAAACAAGGTCCAGCAGAGTAGCTCAGGCTGGCTTCTGCCTTGGAATCCTCCTGCCTCCATCTCCTGCGTCATTAGGATCACAGGTCTGTGCTGCTGTGCTTGCTTCCCACGGTGGTTTTTCTTCGTTTTTCCACAAAACCAGTGGGGCTGAACAACCTCCATGTGTTTAGCCGGCATTCATATTTCTTTGATAAAATATCTGCTTGAATCTTTTGCCCATATTTAATGGGTTTGCCTTATTATTGAGTTTCACAGTTACTCAGATTAGTTGGCCACACTGGCACATGCCTGTGATCCCAGCAGTGAGGAGGCTGAGACAGGAGAACTGCTAAGAGTTTGCACCCAGCCTGGGCTCCATAAAAAGACCCTGTTCAAAAAAAAAAAAAAAAAAAAAAAAAAAAAAAAAAAAAAAAAAAAAAAAAAAAAAAAAAAAAAAAAAAAAAAAAAAAAAAAAAAAAAAAAAAAAAAAAAAAAAAAAAAAGAAAAGAAAGGAAAAAAAGGGCTTAAAATGATTGTGAGTGCTATATAAATTCTGGGCATGCATCCCTTATCAGAAATATGATTTATAAATATGTTATCTCAATCTGTATCTTAGTTTTCATTTTCTTAATGGTATGTTTGTTTCTGGAGCACAGAAGAAACTTATAAGAAAGCTCAATTTACCTTATTCTTTTTAATGGATGGTGTTTTTTGTTTCTTTGCCTAATCCAAGATCATAAAATTTTTCTTCTGTTTTCTTTCAGGAGCCTTATAGTTTTAGTTCTTACATTAACTGAAACCATTTTCAAGATTCAAAATTCATTTTTCTGTATACTTTTTTTTTTGAAAGTGACTAGCTTTCTGCATTAAATTTTCTTGTGACTGTAAAGGTAAGAGTTTATTTCTGGATTCTCATTTCTACTTCGTGTCAATCACTAATCTTGTACTACTGTTACACAGTCTGGATTAGTGCAGTTTTGTGAAAGCTTTGAAATTAGGAAGTATACATCCTTCAAATTTGTTTTTCTTTTCAAAATTGTTTTGGGTTTTCTAAGTCCTTGGTAATTGCTATCAATGTTAGGATCAGCCTCTCGATTTCTACAAAAGTGCCTATGGGGACTTTGGTGGGGTTGCATTTAATTCATAAATCAATTTGGGAATTTGAAGTTTCCTGACCAGCGAATGTGGAATGTCTTCCCTTTTATTTAGGACTCTTTCTCTTAGCACTTTGTCATTTTGCATATACAAGTCTTGCTAACTGAATGTCTTTAGTGCAATTTATTTCTAAATATTTTAGCTTTTTTTCATGCTACTGAAAACAGTTATCTTCTTAATGTCATTTTCAGATTGTTTGTTGCCAACACATGGGAATAGAATTGAGTTTTGTGAGTTGATATTAATTGGCTAATCTAGGAGACTTTTGGGGATGCTTTAAACTTTTCTACATACAGGTTCACATCATCTGCAAATAAGGAGGGTTTATAGGGCTGGCTAGATAGCTCAGCAGCCTAAAATGCCTGTTTAGGCAAGCTTAGGCAGGTTCAGGGGACTATGGTTTGGTCCCAGCACCACATGCCATGCCAGCCCCACCCTCAGGGTGGGCTTAGCTGGCCAAAAATAAATAAATAAATAAAATAAAAATAAAGAGGGTTTATGTCTGATTTTCCAATCAAGTGTGCTTTCTCTGTATAGCACTGGCTGATATTTCTCGAAAAACTTTATTCCTGATCTTTCAATAAGAATGACATCAGTAGCCGGGCGTGGTGGCGCACGCCTGTAATCCCAGCACTCGGGAGGCTGAGGCAGGAGGATCAGTGCGAGTTCGAGACCAGCCTGGGCTACAAAAGTGAGCTCAAGGCCAGCCTCAACTGCATAGCGAGACCCTGTCTCAAAAATACAAAAAAAAAAAAAAAAAAAAAAAAAAAAAAAAAAAAAAAAAAAAAAAAAAAAAGAATGACATCAGCTCTTGATCTCCATCTCTGTCAGGTTGAGGAGTTTCCTTGTGTTACTCATTTTATTACAAGTTTTTCCACAAATGAGTGTTGGATTTTGCTAATTACCTTTTCTGCATCTACCTAGCTGCCCCTGTCCCTTTTTCTGTTAGTGTGGTGTATTACCCTAGTTGATTTTCAGATAGCAAACCAACCTTGCATTCCTGGGAGAAATTCCATCAATATAATTTTTCTATATTGCTGGCTTTAGATGGCTAATATTTTGTGAAGGATTTTGGTATCAGTGTTGATGAAACATAACTCAGTTGTTTCTTGAAATGTCTTTGTCTGGTTTTGATACCCGAGAAAATACTGGTGGTCAGAGATCTAGAGTGGTTTCCATGGCATCACCTGCTCAGAGGTGGGGTTTTGGGAAGGTGACTGGATTAGGGGGTGCTATAGCTGATTTGCCATTAGCAAATGGGTCTGCTCAGAAGAGGTGGACAACTGGGGCTGTGACCTGGAAGTACTTGGTCTGCCCCCATGGCTCCTCCCTTATCTGCTTCCTGACTGCCATGGTGTGAATGCCCTTGTACTAGACCCTTCCACCCTGTCCTTTCTGCCTTAGAGTGAGCCCACTAGGAATTGAGTCCACTAAAACCCATAAACCAAAGTAAACCTCTTCCCCATTAAGTACTGGATGTCCCAATCATTAGAAGATGACTAAGTTACTGTTCATGGGCTATGTAGCCATCTTTCCTCTTCTCATGTTTGGGAAGATTCTGAAGATGTGATATTACTTTTTATATATTTGATAAAATTTATCAAAGTCAGTTGGATCTGGACTTTTCTTTGTGGGATGGTTTTATATTAATTGGTCTGTTCCCTGTCTGATTTTAAGTCTATGTAGATTTTCTGTTTGTTATTAAATCAGTTTTGGTAACCTATATTTTTCTAGCCCATTCTGTCCTAATTGTTTCCTCTATTGTTAGTTATTGGTGACATCTCTTGGCATTCTGTGTGCATTCAGAAAGAATGATGACCTTCTGGGATATTCTGCAGACATCAGTCAGGTTGGTGATGCTATTTTTTTTTTTTTTTTGTATTTGTAGGGAAGGGTCTACAGGGTGTTCAGGGTCGCACTACTAGATCGGACCTGTAGTGATCCACTTGATTACAGCCTCCCAAGAGCTGGGATTACAGGTGCACTACCACACCCAGTATCAATTGCCACCTCAGTGTGCCTTGGTTGGGGGCAGGGGTGGCACAGCAGGCCTGGGGATCGAACCCTGGGCCCTGAGTCTATTGGTGACGCTGTGGTCCACATCTCTTGCAGTCGCTCTTGTTTTCATTCTGGTGGGTCTGTCCATTACTTAAGAGTAAAATATTGAAATCACCAACTAATATTGTTGAAGAGTCTGTTCAGCCTTTCAGTTCTTTCCATATTTGCCTTATATATTTTGGGGTATACTCATTGTAATTTTTATGTATTTCTGAGGTACTGACATGTTTATAACTGTGAAATAACTCTCTTTGTCTTTGGTAATGTTTCCTGTCTTTTTCTCCTCCAGTACTGGGGATTGAATTCAGAGCCTTCCCACAGAGCTACATTGCCAGCCCCTTTCCATGCTTTATTTTGAGAGGGGGTCTTGCTAAGTCATTAAATTGCTCTGGCTGGGCTTGAAGTCTCAGTCCTTTTGCCCCAGCTTTCCAGAGTGCTAGGATTACACGTTGCACCATTGTTTCAGTATTTCTTGGCTTAAAGGTTATTCTGTATGACATTAATTATGCCACATGTGTGTGTTGCTGGGAACAGAACTCAGGGCCTTGTGCATGCTAAGCAAGCTCTTTGCCAGTGAACTGTACCCCAGACCTGATTTTATCTTTCAGTGTATCTGTACAGTTGAATTAAAATCCATCTCTGTTTAGACAGCATATATTTGTTCCTCTGATGTAGTCTTGAAAATTTTTGTCTTTGGTTGTGTCTGTCTTAGTTGTTTTGGAGCCTGGTCTTTTTCCCCTTTGCTCGCCTTTGCTGCTGTTTTCAGTGTTAGGTTCATACTCTGGCGCACCATTTTAATTCTGTTGGGCCTTGTTAGTGCATTTTCCATTGCAGTTATTACCTCCCTCAACAGTTTTCCATTTTTAAAATAATGTCTGTTCCTTCATTGAAGTTCTACATTTTCTCATTATTCTGATACTTTCCTTTTATTCTTTAAACAGGGCTTTATTTCTTTGAGCATATTTATATTAGCTGCTTTGAAGTCTTTGGTGTATCCAGCACGAGGACGTTCGTGACAGTCTCTGTTGTCGGATTTTTTTTCTCAGTAAGAGTGGCCTTTTCTGTTTCTTTGCATGTATTACAATCTTGAGTTGAAAACAGATGATTTACACAACACACTCCAGTGGCTCTGGATTCTGATGCTTGTCCCTAAGACCTGCTGCTATTGCTGGGTTTCTTGTTTGCTTGCTGGTTTAGGAACTTAACCTGGACTAAAGCTTTGAAATCCACTTGCCTCTGACCACTGATGTCCATTAGATGCTGCTGCTGCTTGTGCATTTTTTTTTTTTAAATTCCAGCTTTCAGTCCATCCCGATTCTGTCCGTAGTACTGGGGATGGAACCCAAGACCTTGTGTATGTGAAGCAAGCACTCTATCACTGAGCTGGGTCACTAGACCTTTTTATTTGACGAGATAGGTCTTGTTAAATTGCTCCTTATGGCCTTGAACTTGGAATCTTTCCTGTCTCAGCCTCTTTTAAGTATCTGGGACTGCAACACTCGATCCTGCTTTCAGTTGTAATCCTAGATTCCTAGGGACCTCCTCTGTGTCTGCTGAGCTCTGTCATCAGCCTGTGGTTTGTTGAATGTTGCTACAGATACCTTGAGAAGGCAGGCCTGTGTGATGACCTAGTGCAGCCCTGGTAAGCCGGGCTGTGAGCCTCCCCTGGGCCTTTACTTCCCACCGGGCCCTCATGGTGTCCCAGGCTGGGGTGGTCCAAGCTGCTTGGTCTCTGATCTCCTCTGCCCGTTACTTATCAGTCATCTCTGTGAATGTCACATTTCATGTATTTCTGTCAGGTTCCTGACTGGTCTTCGGGTCCATCTCTGCCCCAGCCAGGCTCCCATTTGCAGCCTAGCAGAATCCCTGTCCCTGTTCACCTGCCATGGCGCTGTGGCTTATTACTGGCAGTCCTGCTGCAGAGTGTGAGTTTTGTGCTTCTGCTGCAAATTGAATCAAACCCTAGTGGCAAAGCTTCTGGTGCCTGAGGGTGGCTGGGCCAGCCCTGCTCATGCGACCATGGCTGCTGAGCTGAGCAGGGAGAGGGGGTCCAGACCAGAGTGATACAGACCCTCTGTGTGTCCCCCTCATCCCTGTGCTCAGTAGCTTGCATAAATAGCTATTTGGTTAGTTTCTAGGATAGTGAAATGGTTATTGTTGAGAAGCTTTGTAGCTATTTTTTCCTTTAGAGAGGGCTTTTGGTGGCCTTTGGCTATACTAATGATGGAAGCCTTACCTCTGTAGGCTTGTCTCATCTTTAAAAACAGAAAATTTTAAAACATTACCTATGCAGTTCTATAAGAATCACACAGTGAATGAAATCCATGTAAGAACCAATCAGGAAGTAAAAGGTGACTCGTGTCTCAAGAGTCCTCCGTGCTGTCTCCTCTGGCCCATGCCCCGTTCTCCTTCCTGAGGAGAATCAGTCTCCTGGTTTGTAATCCCATGGACAGTATTTCCTGCTTTAGGATTTGTGTGAGTGGGGCTGCAGTGTGTGCTGAGCCTGTAGAATGCTATGTATGCAAGATCCGTATGTGTTAGTGCTGTTCATTTTCAGTGCTGGATGCTACTCCACTTACCTATACCGTTACTGCTGATAGGCACTTGGGTCATTCCCAGCACTCGGGGACTGTGGCCATTACCTCTGAGAATGCACCACTCTGTGGTGGGCCTGTGCCCTTGGTTCTGCTGGCTGCAGGCCCAACAGGCATTAGAGGTCAGAGAGAAGGCTGTAGTTTCTCAAGGGCTTAGGCACTCCCATGGACATCTAGATTGGCTTCCACCTTTGGCAACACTCAATATTTTCAGTTCTTTCCTTTTCAGACCTTCTAGAAAGCACTTTCTTGTGTTTTTGACCATTTATATCCCCATTTTAGAGTTATGCATTGAGACCTCTTACCCAGTCTAAGGATTCCTCCTCTCCTGATTCTCTGTTTTGTAAATGCTTTGTCCTGGTCCATCCTTTGCCTGCCTCACTCTTCTAATCTTGCCCTGAATGAAAGTTTGTTTTTGTCTTAGCATAACTAAGCTATCCTTCATGACAAGTGCATTTTGTCGTTAAATTATGAAGAAACATTTATTACCGAAAGCTCTTGAAGATGCTCTTCCGTGTAATGTTCTAGCAGCCTTACTGTTCTGTAGTTGACATGTGGGGCTTCAGATTCCTGCAACTAATTTTTATCTATGGTGTGAGGTAGAGATCAGCTTTTAGTTCTAATTATCCTAATTCAGTTTGTCTTAGACATTTTGTTGAAGAATGCAGTCTCCTTTAAATGGAATTTATTTACTTGAAGTTAAACTTTTTAAGATAATGGAAGAGTCCTGCGTAGTTGTGAGAAATCCAAAGGGACCTTGGGTACCCTTCGTCATTTTCCCCAGGATGTAATCAGAGTACCAACAGCAATCCAGTCCAGACACAGGACAGTCCTGTCACACAGGGACCCCCCCTCCTCCTGCCCTTTCATTCTCCCCTCTCTGTCCCTCTCCATCTCTGACTCTTAGTCACCACTAACCTGTTCTCTATTTCTATAATATTTTCATGTCAGATATATAAATGGAATCACCCAATATGTGACTTCTGGGATTGGATTTGCTATCACTCAGCAAAATTCCTTGGGGATTCATCCAAGCTGAGTTGTGACACTTACCAATACTTGATTCTTTTTCCTAATAAGTGAGTGGCAGTGTCATCTTTGGCCTGGGTCTGTTTGCAGGGCCCACTGTCTGCAGAATAAATGCCCGTGTGTACACATCATGAATGCGCATGTGCAGGCAAGGGAGACGTGGGGAAGAAGATCAGGTCCTGGCTCAGTCCCTGCAGCCGTGAGTTCTTAAGGAACAGTGCATGTGCTTCTGAGTGGTTGATGTGCTTCTGGGGACCAAAAACGGACTCTGCTCCCCTGGGATCTGCTGCAGGATCAGCTGGGCAGGTCTGATTCCACTTTAACCAGAGGACTGAGGCCTGGGGAGCCACAGACCCCTGACGAGTTGCAAAACTGGTGACAAGAGCAAAGTGTGCACTGCCCCTTTCACTTGTTTTGTTGAATACCCTTAGCCACATCGCCCACTCGCAGCCCCCTGAGTCAGCTACGCCCCTGGCATGGCCCAACCTGAAGCCCCTGTGGGTACATGCACATCATAGGTCCACATCACTTGGGGCAGGGTCAGTGGGAGGCCTCTGGTCCCTTAGCGTTTGCTTGTTTCCATGGGTTTAGGAACTGTTCCCCAAGCAGGAAGGGATCTAAGCTAAGAGCACAGCAGAGTGACCTGTGAGCCATCTGAAGACCTGACGTTCTACACAGTTCACTCAGTCAGGTGTTGGGGAGCAGGGCTTTAGCCCTGGCCCACTGCCTTCTGCTCTGCTTCATAAGTGGATGGATGGGCAGGTAGATGGTTGAATGGATGGATGCATGGATGGAGATGTAGGTGGATAGGTGTATGGGTGGATGAATGGTTGAAATGATGGGAGATTTACAGTGAGTGATGATGGGCGGATGGATGACGGATGCAGATAGTCCTGCAGGACTGGAAAAAGACAATGCTAATATGGATGAGGGTGTGGAAGAAAGGAAAGTAGAAGTCATTGGGAGCAACAGACTGCTTATTGTCAACAAATGTCATATAAAGATCTTGAAGCCCAGAGAAGTGGGATGACTAAGCTCATAGGCTCAGCAATAGCAAAACTGGACCTTGAACCCAGTTCTGCTGCATCCAGACCTGGCTTTCTTCTGCCATATCCCACCCAGGAAGGTGGGTCTGACCAGGTCAGGCACCCACAGAAGGACAGGAGGATAACTGGGGCCTTCCCAGGAACCCCTGCTGTGTAGTAGAAGCAGGGGTCTGGGGTCTCTACATATGGCCAGTACTAACTGCTCTGCAGCCTTGTGTGGCCTGCTCTGGGCCACCGATACTTACTGAGCACGTATCATGGGCCTGGCCCTGTCCTACAGCCCAAGGGATTCAGAGTTGGACAAGGCCTGTGGGCACTTACGTTGCAAGTCTTACAGGCTCTCCCTCAGTTTGCTCATCTGTGAAATGAATCAACACTTCTGAGGACCACGTCAGACTGGGATTCCCAGCAGCCTCCTAGGCTTGGTCCTGCTCACTGGTCCCTGTGCCCTCCCAAGTTTTGCACCCCATAAATTGGTCACTGAGGCCACTTTCCTGTGAACATCTGGAGGGTAGTGAGAGATGAGGGCGTGGTGGACATCTGCCTCCCAGAGGGGCTCTTCTGATCTGCAGCCTGGATGTTACCAGGCTGTGTCTAAAGGCTGGGCTACGGAACCCGGGAAATGTTTAACTTTGAAAAATGGACCTTCACAGCTCATTAGGCGCCAGCAGCGCGGCCCTTCGCCTTGGGCGGCTTGGGGAAGAGAGACACCAGGCCATGAAATTGCCGAGGTAGTTAAAGGCCAATTCTGCATTCCTGACCAGTGGTGTCTGTCTCCTGAGCCCAGCAGTACCAGCCACTGGGTGAGCTGGCACGTTGTACCCATGAACCCAGGGTAGGTAGTGTGGCTCGTAGTCAATATGTGCCGGGCATGAGAGGCACCTCTGATCTCCTGATCATGGGAACTTGAACCTAAGTCACACCTTCCAGGCATCTGCCATGTACTGACTCTGTGACCTCATACAAATTATTTAACTCTGGGCCTTGGGCCTCAGTTTCCCCATATGTGCCATGATCCCTGTGCCAAGTGGCACTTCCGTTGTTGAAACTTGATGTTGGTTATAGTGCGCAGCTGAGGGACCCTAAAGCCTTCCTGGGGTTTTTAAGTGCTTTGCTTAGGAAACAGAAGCACCCCTACCCTGTGCTGCAGCACACTCCCGCACACCACACTGTTCCAGGGCCTTGATAGCCCCACCCAGCCTGTCTGGTCCAGGCTGGGCTCCCAGAGGTTCCTGGCAGTACCGTAAGTGGCTCCAGGGCTGGGCCAGCTACTGTATGGGTTTCCTCTGACCTGGGTGTCGGCTCACTATCCTGGGGCATTTCTGTACCCTAAATGGGGCAGATGGAATGAGGCCAGGAGGGGTTTAGGAGTATGGGAGGAGTCTGGAGCCTGGGTTCATCTTTGTGGAGCAGGGAAGAGAGGGCCAAGAGAAATCAGAGCTAATCATTAGAGGCGGCCGTGGCCACGGCGCTCTAAACATGGAAAATTGCATTACATTAGCCTCTGGTCTTCATCGTCTGTATTAGATGCAGAGTCATAAGCAGGCGGTGCAGGGGCCAGTGACCGCCTGCCTCTGTGCTGCCACTGCCTCTGGCAGGTGGAGGCTGGAGGGCAGGGCCAACCGGGAAGTTTTCTGATTCCTGGGCTCCCCCCTCCTCTCAGCCCTCACCAGCTCTGGGACTTTCTGAGGGCTCTGTGACCTTGGGCAAGTTACCTTCACTTTCTGAATTGGTTCCCTTAATTGGAAACTAGAGAGGCTACTTAGTGCTGACCCACCTAGCAAGCTGTGAAATACAGTTGAAGCAGAAAGGATTGGGTGCACTTCTGGCTCCCTGCTGGGGCCATGGTGAGTGGTGGGGATGCCTCTGGGGCCTCTCTAGGCCAAAGCCCCCGCTGCTGCCTGCCTGGGCTCTTACTCTCTGAGTTCCACTTTTGCCATCTGTGCAATGGGTGGCCCAGTTTTCACCCTCCAAGTGTCGACACCAACTGCGTAGACGCCTCTCAGGGGCCAGGGCCAGGCTCTGGGGGCACTTGACCTACCCTCTTCTTTTAGGTCCCAGTAGGTTCTGGGAGGTAGATGCTCCAGGCCTGGAGGTATCTAGGACAGGGTGGCTTTGTTCAGAGTCCAGGAGACCCAAGAGGAGGGTGAGAAGGAAATGGAGCCCAGCCAGCGTGAGGGCACCTGTTACCTGGATCTGGGCAGACATGTTCAGCTGAGGTGTGGGTCTGGGCGGCCTCCCGTGTCCCCATGGTGCATGTGCACGTGTGCTCCTGCATGCATGCAGCGAGGCTCCCTTTCTGGTGTGAGAACATGCACAGCCTGTGTTTGCACGTGTGAAGATGCCTCGTGTGAGCACACGGAGGTGAACATGCACATGTGTGTCCCCTGGGTGTCCGCAGACAGCTGTGTGCACCCACACAGTCCTCCTGTCTCGTCCCCATGGCAACCCTAGCAGTGTATCCCAGCAAGGCCTGGAGCAGGTGTCTGGGAGCCTGGGTGCCAGAGGCCACACATGGTGACTTCCCAGAGCATTGCGCAGATTGGGACCTTGAGCAAGAGGCTGTACGCTTGAGGGAGACCTTCCAGAGCTCCTGCCTGGCTGTGCAGCGCGCAGGAGCAGCACGATCATCTGGCCCAGCCAAGGGCCGTGCTTCGTGTGGAACAGCTCTCGGGACACGCTAGTAGTGAGTGTGTGGTCTTCTGCTGTCTAGGAAGGAAAACAGACTAGAAGCCCCTCCCACTGGGCTCAGCTGGTTCTGACAGACACAGGTCCCTGGTCATCTTTCTCCTCTATCTCTATGGAAAAGAAGGAGGAGACCCTGCCCCACACCCATCCCCTGACTTGGTCAGAAATGCCATTTCCTCAGGCGCCAGGCCACTCCCTGCCAGGTGTTCCCCTGCTTCCCCTTGCAATTTGACTGCTTGTTACAGACCTTGGCTACAAGACCCAGGGCCCAGTCCCTCCTCATCTCCTGTGAAGTCATCCAGGCAATTGGCAGGGTTCCCATGGCAACAGTGGTGACATCACAAAGGCTGGAGGAGGAAGCTGGAGGGTGGAGGAGGGGCCCTGGAGGGGATTCCTGGCTGTTTCCCCAGCCTTCCGGAAAGATAGATTCTGGCCACCACTCACCCAAGGCATGGATGCATGACCCTGGTTTAGGTCCTGCGTTCCTTGCACCCCTCTGAGATGGGACCTCCTCTCACAAACACCCTGACATCCTCTTGTGCCGGTGTGGGCCTCATACTGGGGACTTCGTAATCATCCTGCCTGGGCTGCTCAGCTGCTTCTGCCACACTTGGCCTGGCTCCCTCTGGGGGCCCCTGGCTGGCTCTTCATTGGCATGTCTGCGGCACCTGTCAGCCTGCCTGTCAGAAGCATCAGATGGCACCAAGCTGCTTGGTCACCTTTGAACTGGCTGGAGACTTAATTCTAGGGGAAAGGACAGGCATGTGGGTGCCTTGGTCCCATCTTTGTCCATGCCCTGGCAGACCCCTGGTGCCTCCTGCTGGGAGGAACAGTCCTGCCTTCCCATCCCACAGGAGCCTTCCTCCTCCATCTCCATCCTCATCACTGGCATGATGGCTCCAGGAGGGGTCCTTGTCTCAGGCTCTGTGGGCTCACAAAGACCCTGATCTGCGGGGCCATCCTGGCCCTGCTCTCCCTTTCCCCACTTCCTGCTGTGTCTCCTTGCATTCAGTTTCACTGGGGGAAGGCTCCCCTGGGGCACAAGGCCTGCAGCAGGCCTAGGCTGCATCCTGCTGCCTGCAGAGTTTGGAGGCTGGAGAGACCCCACCTACCCCTTGAAAAACACTCAGCGAGGGAGGCCGTTGGGCCTGCCTTGTACCAAGGTCAGCACTCCCTGGAGTGTGCACTTATTAAATGCCTAGGGTGTACCGCACCCTTTGCTGCTTTGGATGCAAGGGAGCAGGATAGGTGTGACTCCTTCCTGTCTTGTTGGAACTCCTTGTCATAATGAGACACCGCGCATGCTGGGCAGCTAAGCAGCAAGGATTCCTCCTACTCTGTGAGGCTGGAAGTCTAAGGGTGGTGCTGGCAGGGCTGGCTGGCTGCTGGAGGATCTGCTTCTGGCTCTGCAGACAGCACCTTCTGCTGTGTGTGTGTGTGTGTGTGTGTGTGTGTGTGTGTGTGTGTGTATGTGTGCAGGAGAGAGCCAGCTAGCACTTGAGAGAGAGTGAGAGAGTGAGAGCGAGCGCTGGAGTAGCTTCCTATAAGGATCCCAGTCCCGTGACTGTGAGAGAGCGAGAGCGAGCGCTGGAGTAGCTTCCTATAAGGATCCCAGTCCCGTGACTGAGCCCCACCCTCGTGACTTCACCTAAGCCGCCTCTTCTCTGAAAAGCCCCTCCGTAAGATGCGATCACTGGAGGAATCGGGAAATGGTCCACTTATAATTTACATGGTCACCAGCCCAGCGACGACACAGGAACTTAGGATGAGGGATGGCAGTGGCCAGCAACTCCACTGAGTGGAACAGGCTGGGGAGGACTCTTGGAGAAGAGGTGACACTGAGGCCATTGTCCAGGCTGGAGCCCAAGGCCCAGTCCCTGTCATATGCTCACACTGAGACCTTAGAGCATTGCCCACTGACCTATTCTTTGCATCTAGAAAGAGACAGCTGGGGGCCAGGACAGGACAGGGGCATCTCAGCCATGTCTACCTCTGGGTGCCCACAGGACCAGAAACTTTTGCCTGCTCCTCAGCATGGTGCTCAGAGGATGAGTCTTGTTCATCCTGGGGTGTCCCAGAGAATGGGTGTGGCCAGGAGGAGCCCCAGCTTGGAGGACTGTGCACCTCCCTCCTCCCAAATCCTCCCCAGGGCCAACCCTGCCCTCCAGGTCCTAAGTGGGGGGAGAAGGGGGCACATGGGTAGACTCCCCTGCATCTCAAAGTCCCTGGGACCAGTGTGTCATAGTGTGAGAACACCTGGCATAGTTACAAAAATCAGTATTTGCCAAATTCTCTATAGTTTATGGTTTCAGGCCCTTCCCAAAGTGGTCTCCACCCCCTCCTGTGGCTCGGTGTCCAGAAAGGTCACTGGATTTCATGGTCCTGGAGTTTGGACAGGGACTCTGGGTGGATGCAGGGCCACCTTGTTGAAATGCCACTGCCTATAAAGAAGCAGCTGGGACAGGTGGCTGGGAGCAAGTCGCAGGCAGTAGGCTCCTCAGTCTCCTCACTTGAAGGACAGGTTTCAAAAAGACTGAAGACTGTCAGGTCAGAGGACAGACAGAAACATAGCTGGGTGTGGTGGTGGGCGCCTGTAGTCCTAGCATTCTGGGAGGCTGAGGCAAGAGGATCCCAAGTTCTAGCTCAACCTGGGCAACTTAGTGAGACCCTGTCTCAGAGAGAGGGAGGGCAGGAGGGAGGCAGCAACGTGTGGAGTTCTGCATGAATGCTCTTGTCATTGCTGTTACCATCAGGGCTAGAATGCAGGGCAACTCAGGGATTAAGGGAAGAGAGGAGAGAGGCAGGTGCTCCTTAGCTGGCCAGGGTCGGGGAGCAGGATGATTTGGGCCATGCTGGAGAGGGGAGTGGAGCTAGCCAGCCACGGCAGGGAAGCACAAGGGGGGACCTGGATGTCTGTGTCCACCCGTCTGTCTGCAGAGGAGGCCCTATTCCCTGCTCCCTGTGTTCTGCGTATTTCACTCCCGTGGGAATGACTTTATTTTCTATCTACATTTGAACAACTCCCCCAATTTTTTAGCCAATTAGAGTCCCAAGGAGCCTCAGCCTTCATTTCAGGCACACAAGCAAATTTCAAGCCTCATTTTCAAATTTCTAATAAGCACTTATCAGATTTAGAGCTCGTCCGTACCATCCGTCAGGTTAATTCCTGCTGAAAACTCCCGTCCCCCTCGCAGCAGCAGCTTCCCTGCCTGCTGCTGCGCAGCCCGAGGGAGCCCCATTTGCTGGCTGCTTCCTGGTGGGTGGTTATCGGGGCAGCCTGGGGGAGCAGGGCTGGGGTCCAGGTCCTGCTGCCCCTGGCGCTGGGTTTCCCCATGACCTCCAGAGCATCAGCTCATCCCATCCCGACTGCAAAATCCCAGCGGCATGAGCACTTCTGGGGGTTCTAGCATCTTACAAATGTGTCTACAACAGCATCTTTTTAAAAATTCCATAAGCCATATATGATGCATACATATAAATTATATATATATGTATATTCACTAAAGAAAGCTAGGCAGATGCTAAAAGGGGAAAAGATGGGTAAAGTATTCCCACCCCAAGAGAGGCTTGACCATACATCCACGCATTTCCTTTTGATAATTAGTTTGTTCCAGGGTTTGTATTGCCCCTAACAGAAAAAAAAAAAAAAAAAAAGGTTTTTAGAGAATTAAGTTGAACTTATTTTAATTTTGCTAGGAAATGCACACTGTACAGCTTTGTGAATTTTTAATTTTTTTTTTTAAATTTGGTACAGGGTCTCACCATGCAGCTGGGACTCATAATGATCCTCCTGTTTCAGCCTCCCCAGTGCTGGGATTAGCCATGCCCGGACTCAGTGGTGGCTCAGTACACCGAGGGCAGGGCTGGCATGGCATGCAGTACTAGGAATTGAACCCTGGTCCTTGAGGTTGCCTAGGCAGGCACTTAGACTGCTGAGCTATCTCTGCATCAGCTTTGTGAATTTCTGCTACAAGGCATAACCAGCACCCAACAACAAAAGTCCTCATGGCCTGTCTGGGCCATGCCTTTCATCAAGAGCACTGCTGACCTGGTTTTGGATAATGCAGAGAGGCTTTGATATACATCTTATGCTCAGGAGGTCTGGCTACACCTGAACATTTTCTATGTGAAATTCATTTGTCTGAGAGGTCTCATGATGGCCTCTCCATCTTTACTGATGTATAGTATTCCATAGCAGGCTATGGAATATTCCTCACGTCTGTGCCTTCTCCAGGGATAATTATTTTGGGTTATTTTTACTTTCGGAGCCTGTGTATCTTGTGAAGAATATCCCTGTACTTGTGATTTGTGGCTGTGTGGTTATCTCTGTAAGTCTTGGGAATGGCCTTACAGGGTCTGCTCACTGGCAAGTTCACCATTCCCCGAGCTACAGAATTTAGTATAGTGCATAAGGACATATTGTCACTGGTGTAGTCATTCTGTTATGGGGAGCTTTGGTTTTCCATTTATTTCTCATCTGTATCAGGTAGCAATGAAACCATTTGGCCTTTGGAATTTTTTTCTTTGGGATTATTTCCTTATGCTAGATTCGTAAGGAGCAGGGCATGGAATCTCCCAGGGGCCTGTGGCTTTGTAGACTGTGAGATGCAGAGATCTGGAACAGCAGGGCTGAATAAGGATAGGGACCACCCAGGGCCTCATGGGTACCACTGTGCAGGGGACAGCAGCCCTGCCAAGAGCCCTCAGGACCTACTTTCCTACCCAGCCCTCTCTCTATGTTTCTGGCCAGAGTGACCAATGTCCCCAGGATCCTGCAGCTTGGAGCCCTGGGGATGTAGTGGACGCAGCCTGGGCTGCTGTGTTCTTCCCATTGTGGGGAGACTACATACCAGAGGTCCCTCTGCCCAGGGTGTGAGGGGTGGGGGAGTCCCAGACCTTTCCTGGTTTTCACTTGAATTTCTGGATGCAGAATGGGAGGGGGCAGCTGTGTGGGGTGTGTTGGCCTCTTGGCCATCCTCGGCAGTCATAGACCTCCCCCAGACTTCTGCTCACATTATTACAGGAAGTGTCTGCATTTTCCCAATCAATGTGTCGGAGTTGTTTCTGCATTCTCAATGGGCCTGCCTTGCCTCCAGGTACAACGGAGACAGCTCCATGCTAACATTTTGCGGCTGGTATTTGTGTTCTCTTCCTGATATATATTTTTAACAGCAGAATTCTTCATTTTTTGTGCAGCAGGGTGCATCATTACATTCTTGCATGAGAGGGGAACTCTTCCCCCCTCTACGTCATTATGCATTTTCCCATAAAGCCTCTATAATGTGCAGTTACTCTTTTCTCTATTGAGTCTCTGCCCAAAGAGAATTGACCTGATGTCAGGTGAGAGAAAGAGAACAATCGTATTTCCCCCATACAGTTGCAGATAGCTACTTTATTAAAAAGTCTGTCCTTTATTGTTAATTGGCGCTGCTTCCTGTGTCACATTAAGGGATGATTTGGGGACTGGTTTCTGCATTTCCTATCTAATCTTGTATTAATGCTGTTCTCTCAGTTGCTTTATGATCAATCATTGCTACAGACATCCCTTGGCTTGGTTCTTTCCCTGTAAGCCCCCTTCTTGGTCCTTTGCTGTCTGATGTACATTTTGGGGTCAATCTGTCCAGTTTCATCAAAGGAAAAAGAATCTGTAGGGGGTTTGGCTGAGCTCACACAGAATCTATAGATCAATTTGGCAAGAGGGCTGGATGGAGAGCAATTAGGGCAGATGTAGACACCCAGTGTTCATTTTTGTGTGTGCTGATTATGTATCCTGCACCCTGACCAAGCTCTTACTAGTTATTGTAATGGAAGTCTTCTTTTGGACTGTTTTCTTCAGTCATATCTGGAGACATCTAGAATTTATTTTCTTCCTTTCTGAATATCACTTCCATTGATTTTTCTTGCCTTATTGCAATAGCTGAGACCACTGGTCCAGCATGGGACAGAAATGTCAGCAGTGAACACCCTGGCTTTGTTCCTGAGAAGCTTTAGTTTCTCCATAAAGTATGATGTCTGCTCTTACAGATTTTTATTTGGGCTGACAGGTGACTGCAGAAGAAGCACCACAGCCATATCTGTCCCATCCTGGTAGCAGTTTCCACTTTAGCTGTGTTGCTGCTGCTGTTTAGATTGTTGCTTACTTGACAAACACAAATGGAATCTCACTATATTTTGTAAAGAATCTGCATTTCCCTCATGAGGTGAGGTGAAGCGCTGTGCTGTGTATTTGTTAGACACCCCCTTTGTATCTGTCTCTTTGTGTATTTGTTGAGACATGGTTGGTGTTTCCCTAACCAGTTGGGATGAGTTTCTTCATGTAATGAGGGTACTTATTGTTTCTGTGCCTCATTCTTCACAGATATGTCTCCCTCTGTGTTGTACAGCTTGTTGTTTTTGTAATTTTTTCTTTCTTTAATTATGGCCGGCTCAGCCTGCCCTGGGGGTGGGGCTGGCGTAGCATGTGGTGCTGGGGATCGAACCACAGTCCCTGCGATTGCGTAAGCTTGCCTAAACAGGCACTTTAGACTGCTGAACCATCTCGCTGGCCCTGTTTTTTGTAAGTTTCTTCATGTTCCTTTTTCTTACTTTTTATTTGGTCACGTTTGCTTTGCTTTTCTCTTACAGTTTATTCTAGTCTTTGTGAACTTGGAAAGCTTATTTCTTTCCTGAGATCTGATAAGTATTAGATCCTGTTTTGTTCCGATTTTTTATGGCTTAATATTTCATAGTTAGCTGTTTGCTCCGTGTGGAGTTTGTGGGCTGGGCGGAAGTGAGGAGCTAATTGCTGCTCGCAGTTCATGAGAGTAAGGGGTCCCCTTTGCACTCCAGCCTCTGGGGCCTGGCTTCTCTGTGTCTGTGCTGAGCAGGGAGAGATTACAGGAAGGTGGGTGGTGGTTTCCTGCACAATCCGTGTGGGGACTGTGAGCCCTAATGACCATGGGGACAGACCTGATTGCTGCCTCTGCCTTGGATCAAGTGAAAGAGGCAAAGTGCTCTCAGCCCAGCTTGGTCACAGCCTCCTTTGTGGACTCAGCTTTTCATTGCGGACTGGGGATCTAAGAGCCACCACCACCCTGGTGGCCAGGCTGTGGATGTGGAGCTGCTGAGGGGAGTTCTACAGAAAGCACGGGTGGGGCAGGCTCAGCATAAAGGTGACCTTGGGCAAGTGCCACCACTTCTCTGAGCTTCAGTCACTGCCTTTGAAGAAAGGGATGATAAACACTGCTGCTCCCACTCGCCAGGGCTGGGAGAGGGCTCCACAGGACACCACGTGGTCCTGTGTAGCCTCACGGGCCTCTAACAGGCGCCTCGCTCAGGAGGTTGGGACCTGCTTCCATGCTGGCTGCCTTAGGGGGCTGACCCATGCCTGGTGTGAGGGAGGGCACAGGCTCTCAGATGAAAGGGAAACACCTGTAACACAGACCACACACATGCACATATGTATGCACAATACACATGTATGACCTGACCATCTATACATGTGAGGCATGTGTAGACACAGAGACTCAGCACAAACGGATACAGTGTCGTGCTCAGTCTGCCCTGGTACCTGCTGGTGAAGCTGAGCCCCAGGCACACTGGTTCTGCTCTTGCGTCCCCACCCAGTCTGGGTCTCACCCTGTACAACCAGTCCTCCCTGGACAGCCCTCCATCAACCCAGCCCCTGGAAAACCTGTAGGGCCCCTCCTCATCTCTCCAGGTTGATCCCTGCCCTGCTCCTAACCCTGGGAAGCCCCTTCCATTTGCTCTTTGTTTAAGTTCCAGGAGAGACACAGGCTGTTTGTGGCCCGTGCACTCTGAGGTATGTGTGGCACCATCACCAGGCTTGGGGATGTACGTCTTGCCCTGCTATCTGCCTGGTCCTTGGGATACCTTGAGCCTGGAGCTGAGTCACAGGAACCTGACTCCTGTGGGTGAGAGGTCAGGAGCAGGGCAGCATTCCCTGGCTGGCCTCCACCAATCGGTATGTGAAAGGGAAGGTGGGGTGGGGGCAGGCAGGGAGGTCACCTGGGGCAGAAGCAGTCAAAGCAGTGTGGGGTGAAGATGTCCAGGACCACCCCATCTGTGTAGCACTGGGGTTGGGGATGCCAGGTCAGACCCCAAACATGACTAGTGTGTGTGTGGGGACAGCCTCTGCCCCAGCACCTCTCGTGCTCCGTCCCCTATTCCCCCACTTATGAGTTGGAGGCTCCTCCCCACCAAGCCACCGCCAGAGCCTGTGCAAGGCCAGCGTGGACCTCAGGACCTGAAGCCAGTGCACCCCAGCTGCCGGGGCTCTACTACGTGTTCAGTGCGGCTGGAGGTCCAACCCACTCCCCCAGGCGCCCTGGCAGCTCTGCACTGCTGTGCCTCTAGGGATGGAGAAAGTGACGCTGTAGCTGGCGACATCGAGGGGCTCCCTGGGCAGGTCTGGGATTCGTGTTTGGGGGGCACAACAGACACCAAGAGCCCAAAGTGGGGCATGCTGAGCGGGAGTCCCTGCTAGGGACAGAAAAGACACCTTGGCGGGCCGTGGGGGTCCGCGCGGGGCCCGGGAGGCGAGAGGACACGGTGGGCGCAGCAGCGGGATGGTGGGCACGCACCGCGGGAAGGCGGGCGGCGGCACAGCTGCGCGGGCTCAGACCGCTGGCATCAGCAGGCGCCCCTCCTCCCACCTCGCTAAACAATCATTGCACAAAATATGCAAATGGTATAATTACTGTTATTTGTTTTGCTGATATAAGTGTTTGAAATGCAAATGTCAAGTTTGGGCGCTGTCGTTTTCCCACCCCTCTCACCCGGACATTTGCAAGTCGATGAGTTGTCCCCATCCTGGTAGGAGGAGGGAACCCGGTGTCCCCAGCTTCGGGGACACAGGGAGAGGAGAAGCCTGCTTCTTGCCAGTTGCACACAGTGGGTGCCTGAGAAGAACGGGATCGCACCCCCTTCCCTGATATGCCCGCTGTGGGGATCAGGGCTTTGGGTGCTTCAGTTTACCCCCAGTCCATCTGGGCTCAGCATAATGTGGCCATGGCACTTCCATGCATGTGCTCTGCCTCTGCAGTCCCATCCAGGGGGTCCCCATTTGTGAAACAGGAACTTGGGGCCCCTGACAGTCCTGGGGGCTGGCTGAACCCCAGCTATCATGGACAGCATACCCATGTGTTTTACAAGATGGGTCCTTGGCTTTGGCCGAGCACCCCTGGTGGTCTCTGAGGTTCTGGGGTCTAGGATTGCAGATCAGGTAGGGATTAGTGGAGGGAAACTGAGGCATAGTGTTTTGGGGGTGTGTCTAAGGTACACCAGTATTGTGCAGCTCTATCTGGTTCCCGGTAGGACCCCTCCCTCCCTCCAGGAGTCAGCAACTTGTGACCTTGACCCCAGAGTCCCACTGCACACTTTCACCACTGGAGCCTCCCTGGCCTCTGCTAAACACAGGCTGAGTACGTCCTGCCTCGGCACACCTCCCCCCCTCCCCCCCGGGCTTCACACCTCGAGCTTTGGCCGGAGCTGGTCCTTTGGTGGACCTGGGAGCTGTTCTTGACACTATCACCAAGATGCAGGTGCCCTCCGGGTGTTGTAGGCCCCATGCAGGACTCTGGGTCACCTGCCTTTCTGGACCCATAGGGTCCTCCCAGCCCTGCCTGCTACTTGGGGCTCATTGTGGTGGCCAGGGCCCCATGTCAGCACCGAAGCCCCTGTGTTCTACCCCGAGACTGGGCAGCAGCGAGTGCCAGGCAGGAGGGACACTGGCTGGTCCTCAGGCTGGGGTGCCAAGTGGACTTTGTGGAGAGCGGTGGCTGTGAATGTGCGCTTTTGTGTATCTACAGTGTTGCTGCTGGAGAGTGAAATCTCCAGGGCAGGTGCCTGGACCTGGCACAGCTTCCGGCAGGAGGACAAACAGCTGCCCACGCACCGGCTCCCAGGGCCCCGGATGGGGCTGACAGTCACGTGCTCGGCCATGGGCAGCTTTGCTGGAAGCCATGTCCTGGTGGTGCCGCTCACTCTGTGCATCCTGGGTGCCACTTGAGATCCTCTGCCCTCCGTGTTATTGTCCATCATGGGGCTGTTTGCAAAGCTGGACCAGGCTCACAGCAGGCACTCAAGAGCCCAAAATCCTGCTGTCAGCCTGGGCTGGGGACGGCAGCACCTGTCCCTTGGTCACTGGTGCTGTGGGAGACATAGAAAGGCAGTGAGCAGGTCTGGGGTAGAGTCCCAGAGGTCTGGGAAAGGAAGGATGTGGATCTTGGTCCCTGGGCTTCCGTCTCAGCCTGGAAGCCGCCTGCCTGCTATTTTTATTTCAATTACCTTTTTCTGAGGCAGGTTCAGCCTCATCAGCATATTCAAATACAGTCCATTATTATTTGAATTAGCTGTTAAGTAATTAGCTCTAATTGATGAGCATTCCCCCCACTTCCCCACATATTCTTTGGTTATTTACATCCGCTTCTAACCAACAATTTTAGGTAATTACATGCCACTCACTGTCTATTTGCACACACACTTCCTCACATGACAGGTTCCTCCTTTCAGCATTCACACCCAGCCCGGGAGCCACAGAGGACACCAGGGACATCTGTGGGCAGCCCTCTGGCCTATACCTCTTTGTCCTGAGGATGTCATGTCCCCTGGTCACCCTGCCCACCCTTCCCTGTGACACCTGCTACTCTGTCCTCCAGTGTCCACTCCAAGCTTTGGGACACTACAGAGCGGTCAGAGCTGGAAGCCCATGGTGGCCGCAGAGCTTTCTCTACGCCCTGTGGCTCAGCTGATACCCCGTCCTTGCCTCCATGTGTCTGTCCACTATGGCCAAATGGGAGGTCACTGTGCTCTCTGACCTGTCATTAAGGCAAAGGGTGGGCCACTTACCCTGCCACCACCAACACCACCACCACCCCCACTGTGCAGCTGATGCTGCCCTGGTGACCCCACTCTGCACCAGGTTATTCTGGGAGTGGTGTCCTGCTCCCTGCACCCCACAGGACAGGGATGTCTCCTAAGGGCCTGTGACATGGGGACATCGGGCCCTTTGGGAACCTGGAAGTAGGAAGTATGAGATGGAAGAGGGCCTGGAGTCCTGCAGAATTTGGGGATGAGCCCCAGCCCAGAGCTGCTGTCCCCAGTGGGTGGACAGAGGCCCAAGAGGCTGCCCTAGGATAGGACAAGAGCAGCGTGAAGATGTCAGGGATGCCTGAGGGTCAAGTAGGCCATGGTTGTGACCTCTTAGGGCCCTCTTGGCAGGCTGGCTTCCTCGACATGACTTCTGTGTGGACGGTGTGTTGTGACACTGTCTTGTATCCTGTTCTTGGAGATGGTTCTTGATGGACAAACACCCGCGTACTGCATGGGTGCCTGGCTGGGTGGGGTGGCACTGGGCTGCTAGGAGTCCCCCACATGCACACAACCCCCCCATATTGAAGTTCCCGAAGTCAGGTTGAGCTCCAGGCTGCCTGTTGTGTGTAGGTGCTACCCAGCCAGTAGAGCTGGGTTTCAGTACCAGGTGTGTGCAGGGGAGGTGCCATGGGGGTTGCAGCACTTCTCGAGTTCAAGTGAAGCCTCTGGGTCTCACAAGATTGACATCTCTGAGCTGGTGGGCGGGAGGTGGTGGTGGGGAGAGGTGTCTAAGGCTGCGTTTGTTTACAATGGCTGTGGAGGTCTGAGGTAGAAAATGACCTCCCCAGAGCCTGATGTCCTCTGCTAGTCCCAGCAACAGCAAAGGGACAGAGACTTTGGAACCACCCAAGATATGCCTGTTCCTACAGGTGGCTGGACTCAGCACCTGGCACTTCCAGGTGACCTCAGTCCTTACTCTGTGGGGACACTTGACACTCCAAAAAGTGCACTTCTCCTTCGTGTTAAGAGCAGCCGACAGAACCTCAGGACATGCACTCCTGAGATCAAACCTAGGCCAGTTCTTATATATATATATATATATTTAAAATTTTTTAAAGAGTAAAAATAGCAGAAACAAAGATAGAAAAAGTAACAAGCAAGAGTACATATAGTACAGAATTTTGAAACAAGAACAAAAATTTTAACAATGGTTGTACTACATGTTTTCATCCTCAAATCTGTTTAGATTAATAGGCTTAGGTATAGGTATGTAAGATTGGTCAAATAATTAAACATTAACACTTTCAATAAAACCTAGGCCAGTTCTGACCACATCTGTCCCCCAAAGCCTCCAGGTGTTGAGGCTGAGGCCCATAGCTCAAGGGTAGGTGACTACAAAGGAGGTGGCACAGAGCTGCAGTGGTTATAGTGGGCATGGGCAATCAGGGTGAGGCTGGGCAGACTTGGCCACAGGGTGCTGGGTGGGCACTGAAGTTCCCCTAGGACCACTGGCCAGAGTCTGTGCCGGTGTCGCTTCTGTTTATGGAGTCAGTTGCCCAGGATGCTTGGTCTTCGGCCCTGATGTGCCAAGTGTGGACCCTGGACTCTGAGTGGGTCACTGTCTGCCTCTGACCTGTGGCATGGGGCCAAGGAGGTCTGGGCTGCATAGAGCGTGTCAGCGGGATGTGCCAAGGACCTGAACGTTCAGGCGCTGAGGGTCCGCTCCAGGCATTGTGCAGTGGGTGCGCATTGCCTCCAGCACCTCTGTAGACACCTTCGTAGCTCTCTCTTTCCCCCGCCCCACACACTGGTTCCCTCCTGTGAGTCTCCCAAGCCTGACAGGTGGTAGGTGCTGAATAAATGTTTGTTGAATAACTGGGTAGGGCGCCTCCCGGTGCACCTACCTAAGAGGCAGGTGGTAAAGCAGATGGCCCTGGTGGCTCCTGCAGGATCTACAGGAGTTTGTGCATCCGACAGGCCTCCTTCAGGAACCTGGGGACGGGATGTATTGTCTCCCAAGTCCCTCTGAGATACAGTCACTTTGTGATCTGCACGGTAATGTTCTCACCTCCTCCTGTTCCTGCCTTCTTCCTATGGCCAAGTGCTGCTTTGCGTCTCAAGAGGTTGCGTTTAGCCAAGCAGTGATTGCAAATCTGCAGAGGAAGCAGGGTGAGGTGGTGCGCACCGGCAGTGCCGCACTCTGGGAGGCTGAGGCAAGAGGAACAGGAGTTTGAACCCCACCTGGGCTTGAAACCCTGTTTCAGATAAACAGATAAAAAGTGCTGGGATATAGCTCAGTGCAAGGGTCCTGGGTTCAGTGCCCATCATACACACACAGACACACACACACACACACACACACACACACACACACACGGGAAGTTCTTGTGTTCCTCAAACCCCAATGACCTTGGAGTTTGAGTACCTTGGACACTTGTGCCCAAATACCTTGGACAGAACCACACAAGGTGGGGCCTGGCTTGGAGTCTGATGGGAGCGAGGTGTCTTGGAGTGGGTGGCGAGGAGCTTAGCTTCTCCTGCCCTCCTTGAGATTTGACTTGGTGCTGTCCTAAGAAGAGAGGCTGGGGACAGCAGCTGTGAGCTAGGTGGCATCCTGGTGACTTGCCTGGAGCCACTTGGCAGATCCTGGGCACTAACTTCTCCTTGAGTGCTGGGTCCCCCTGCACCTCCCAGGATGTGGTCACTTATCTGTTGTGGAGTGACAGGCGGCCTCGGCTGGCCTGTCGAGCTGCTGCCCCAGATCAGCTGGTGGCTGCAGAGTGAGGAGCTGGCTAATTAGTGAAAGGTCACAGCGGCCTGGGAGCCCGGCTTCTGAAGTCACATCACACTGGGCTACAGCAACCTGGGACTTTGAATCCGTGGTTTAGTGACCAGGACTCCTTGGAGCCCCTGCATACAGTGCCACATCGTAGCCTGTATGCCCACACAGGCCCTGGGACCTCCGTCTGGCCTCCTTCCCGAGGTGGCCGTCACCTTCCTCGGACCCCACCTCCCCAACTTTTGACTGCTTCTCTCTAAATTAACATGCTTTTAAAAAACTTAAATACATTTATTTAAGAGGAAGCTTTATAGCACTACACAAATGGGAAACAAGTCTCCCTTGCCATAAATAGAATTCATAATCATAAAAATAAATTCAGTGGAAAGAAAACAATGTTATTAAATTCTAGTTGGATGCTGTAGCCCCAGGGGAGGCTCAGAGCGCAAGGCCTGCTATTGTTTTATTAAAAAAAAAGAAGATAATAGCAAGTGTACGGAGGTGTTCAAGACCTACCAACCCCAATCTAAGACTCTGATGTAATCAGAAGCTTGGAAGAGAATTAAATGGAGAGCAGCTTTCTAATAAAGTGACACAGCATTATTTTATGCTATGTCACTTAAGGGTTGAAGCTGGCTGCCTAAGACAGTAGCCCTGCATGGGTGTGGTTGAGCCCCGTGTCTGGGGTCATCTTTCTCACACACAGTGGGTGGCAATCACTGGTGCACACTCAGGAGAGTCATCAGTCAGTCCAGTGTCCTTGTAGCTTCTGACTGTTTCCCTTAGTGTCTGTCCTCATGGTCTCATGATGGCTGCTACCTCGAGAGCTATTTCATCTGTATCTCAGGCAGGGAGAGGAGGTGGTGAGTGGAGCATGTGGGGCTTCTGCAGAAGTAACGCCCAGCTGAGCTTGCAGTCTGAGGTCCAGCGCAGCTGCTGTCTCCTCCCTGCAGCCCCCTTTGCTTTCCTGAGCATCTGTGGGCCTGTCAGCATGTGCCTGTCTGGCCCAGCTGTGTCTGCGTGTGAGCACACTTGACCTCACACATTCCTTGTCTTGTGCTTGATGAACCTGTGCACGCTGTCACTTTGCCCCCATCACACTCAGCCGTGACTCACAGCCAGGCTGCCCTGTGCAGCCCCACCCATGAGTTGGAATCCAGCAGCCAAAGTGGGTCAGGAGCATGGGCTTGGGAGAAAGGCTGCAGCTGGCTGGCGTGATGGCAGCCGTGGGGTAACGGGAGGGGGATACTCTGAAGAGGAGAGGCTGGGCTGCTGTGCAGCTGTCTCGGAGGGCCGATCTCACGGTGGTGATGTGATGCTGCGAGACAGGGCCCGGAGCTCTTGGGGCTGCTTTCCTGTTTCCTGCCAGAGCTTCCAGAGGGAACAGGAGAGAGTGGAGGAAGCATACGAGAGCAGAGGAAACGTGGCTGTGTCCCTGCCTGCACTCCTTACCATGTGCCGCCTGCCTGCGCCTGAGCCCACAGACATTGCCCCTTCATACCCTGACGGTGAAGTTAGTGCCCTGGTGGGGGGCGCAATAGGGAGATGCCCCCTCTGCGCTGGCCCCAGCGCCCTGCACACACTGCAGAGCCACAGTCCAGACTGCCTCAGCCTGCCTGGGAGCTTTGGGCCCCAGGTGAGCAGGCAGAGGTGGGGGGCTGAGCTCCGAGGCGGCCGAGCTCCGAGGCGGCCTTCACAAAGCTGCAAGCATATGAGGGACTGTGGTGCTCCTAGCGGTGGGCTCCTAGCTCTCCTTCACTGTCTCCCCTGTCACCAGACCTCGCTGAGCCCCACCTTGCAATCTGCTCACTCAGTGAGCTCTCTCGTCTGTCCTGAGCCAGGCTGTTGAGACAAAGTTCTCCAGAAATGTGGAAGCTTAAATGAGTCGTTCATCAGAGGCATGAGCTGGTGGGACAGCAGTGGAGCCATCACCTGTGGCTACTTCCCTCCCCTCC